>PVKP010012894.1:0-57046 GCA_004027715.1 Plecturocebus donacophilus
GAATCCCAGCACTTTGAGAGGCCGAGGTGGGGGGATCGCCTGATGTCAGGAGTTTGAGACCAGCCTGGCCAGCATGGTGAAATCCTGTCTCTACTGAAAATACAAAAATTAGCCAGTTGTGGTGGCTTACACCTGTAATCCCAGCTACTCGGGAGGCTGAGGCAGGAGAATCACTTGAACCCAGGAGGCAGAGGTCACAGTGAGCCGAGATCGTGCCACTGTACTTCAGCCTGGGCAACAGAGCGAGACTGCATCTCAAAAAAAGAAAAAAAATCATGCAAAATAGAACAAAACCAATACCCCCAATAAACATAACAAAAAACAACTTGAAAATCCACTGCTGCCTTTGCCAGAAGAAGGGTGGTCCAGCAGTAGGGTGACCCACTGTAAACCCACGGTTCCAGTTTGTCCAGAACTGAGGGGCTCCCTGGGGCATGGGACCTTCAGGGCTAAAACCTAGAGAGGCCTGGGCCAGCCAGGACAAGTGGGTCACCCCGAGGGGTGGGACAGCCGCAGGTGCTGTCTGGATGAAGAGCAAGGCCTGCCTGGCCACGTGAAGGATGCCCGGCAAATGTTCCTGGTCATTACTTCTACAGGGACTTCACAGGTCTGCACGAATAGGTGTTTCTCTCTCCCCTCTTTCTCCCTTTATCCCAGAGACACATGTCAAAGCTCAACATACCTGTGGATCAATGTCACTTCAGCAGGGAGCCTCCTGCCTGATACCTGGGCTGCAAATTCTGGGCCTCTGCTTTGGCCTCTCCCTCTCCTTTGTGGCCTGTCCAGCCTCCCCCTGCTCCCACCTGTCCCATTCTACCTGCGACAATTCCTCTGCAGGTAAGAATCATATGAGAAAACTGAGGCTCTGAGAGGAAGTGAGAGAGCCCGGGTCTGCGCTGGGAGTGAATAAGAATTCTCTCATGCCTTTCCGGATCCTCCCTCCCTGCCCCTTTTGGAATTATGTATCCCCTTCCCAATACACCTCTTTATTCCCCAAGTCTGGCTTGCACTCATAGGCTGCTCTTCCTCAGAACGCTTTCCACAGGATGATTACAGCAATGGATGCCTGTCCAGTTTTCAGAAGTAGTTTCAGGAACCCTCAAGTGAACCCCATGAGGTGGGTGTAGCCCATGAACCTATTTTATAGAGGAAGAAACTGAGGCTTAGGTTAACCGGCTCTCTTAAAATCACCAAGAGGAAAAAGCAGGGCTAGCATGCTAACACAGGCTCAAGAAAGGCTCATGGAATCAGCCTCTTAGGCCAAGTCCACCTGGGCCCTGCTGATGTAGACAAATCCCTCTGTGACTCTGTATCCCTCAGGGTGCCCAACACAGGGCTGGACATAGAACAGATGCCTGGCAGATGCTTGCCAGGTGAATGAGAGGCCTGTGTGAGTGGCAAGAATGCAAAAGATATCAGGTAAGCAAATGGGACAGGGACTAGCACATGCCTGGAGCCAGTGAATCCAGAGAGATGGCAGGAAAGGACACTCCTATGAATACCTTCTGCAAACGACAGTCCACTGGTGCATTAACTCCATGAGGGCAGGAGCCGTCTGCTGCTCACTGTGGGCTCCCTGGCACTGGTACCAAGCCCCACACTTGGAGCTCAGTGCGTACCTACTGAGAGACAGCAGAGGCTCCATGGCATTGAAGCCCTGTGCCCTCTGGGGGACACGAACCCTTTCAGGGTTATATAGCAGGCACTTGTATTTTATGATTGGCAGAAGTTGTGAATGTGGCCGCAGCTCTGACATTCACTGGGCACTACTTGTGTGCAGGGTTCTGAGCTGAGCTCAAGGAGGACCAAGAGAATGAATAAATCACATTCTCCACCACTGGTCTAATCCATCTTACATGCCTGAGGCACTCCAGGCTATGGTACACATCCCCTGCCCTCCCTGCCTGGTAGCCATGATCTCATTTTTGGTTGTAGCCTTTCCATCCAGATTTTCCTTTGGGAAAGAAACCATTTATCCCTGAACCTCTATCCACACATCCCAACTCCAGGGGTGGTCACATGGCCCGGGCCTGACCAACCAGCATATTCTATCCCACAAGTCACCATATTGGCCCATGGATGAACACATGACCCAAGCTGGTCCAGTGAAAGTCAGCCTCAGGACTTCCCATGGACCACTGGGAAAGAGAAGGTGTCTTCCTAGGGAGCTACTGACTATAAGGCTGAGGAATGCTGGAGCCTGGAGCTACAGGGACTGAGCCAGCCTGAGAGAAAAGGCAACCCAGGAGAAATCAGGAGAGAGCAAGAGACAGAGACAGAAATCCAATACCATCACCATTTGAGACCATGGATTCAGCAGATCTGCTGCCTGCATATCCTGATACATAAGCCCACAAGCTGACATCTTTCTCCCTATTTTTTGTATTGCTTAAGCTACTTCAAGATGTGTTTTGCTACTTGAAACTGAGAAAGTCCTGCCATACAGAGCTCTCCTCTCTTACTCTCCTCTCCCAAGAAGCAGCTTCAGTCCCAAAACTCAACATGAGTTCTCGCCCCTCTACTCCACCAAGCACTCTCCTCTGGCTTCCTCCCATCTCTGTAGCCCCCAACCTGTCTTCAGGCCCTCTTGGATGGCCTGAGGTCTGAACGATCTCAAGAGACCCCCAACTGACTCCGGTGTGCCTGCTCAACCCCAATCCACTCCAATCCAACCCACACTGTCAAAACAGTTGATCTTTCTGAAACAGACAATACGGGCTCATGTCACTTCCCCACTTAACATCTTGGTCGGCTCATCACTGCCCATAGCAGTTTCCTAAGGCATCAGGTCCATGACCCTGCAGTTATGAGAACTGATTTTAGATGGTACACGAATCTAGCACTCAAACACATTGAAACCCATAAGGAGAAACTTAAGCTCCTTTTGATTCTCTTACAAACTTCGCAATCACTTTACAGAGAAGGTCTCGGCACTGGCCGCTGTGGCTTTGGCATCTCCCTACCACTTGCCTCTCTCCCTCTGTAACAGAGAGAAAGCCTCAAGCTCAGAACCTTCGAAAGAAGGCTGAAATTTTAAAACCTTGGTTTGCTTCCATTGCATTTGTTTTTACAGTCACCTTCTATTTATGCAAGTGGTACTGGTTTCTCATTTACAGTAGTTTTATAAAGATAAGGAAATTAACTTGTATAAAAACAAAAGTGAGTTTATTTAAGGGAAAAAATAAGGCAAATAAGAGATGGTACTTGGATACCCGTGAATGCAGTTCATTGTTAGGCAAACAATGACCCACAGGATGAAATGCGATCTGCTCAGCCAGGCACACGAGGCCCTTCCAGGTCCTCCTCCTTGGCCACCTTTTCAAGCCACTGAAGGGCTTGTGACTCCCAAGAAGAGTCTCACAGAGCCGTACTTCCAAGCTTCTGTCCACGCTGTGCCTTCTGCCTGGATGCCCTTCTCCCCCAACCTCCTTAGCAACCTGGGACAATCCCATTTATTCTTAAAGACTCCTGTCAGTGTTACTGTTTACTGGGCTAGTGTTTTGCTTAACTACTCGAGAATTCCCAGTGCACCTGGTAGACCATTTCTGTGTTCTCTCAGGTCCCTCTTTGTGGGTTGCTGACAGGATGGCCTTCTCTGGGAGGGCTGAGATTCCAGAAGGTCAGGACAGTCCTTCTCCTGCCTGACACAGATGCTTGATGAGCACAAGATAACCTCAAGAGATCCTAGCTGGGGGATGTGGATCATCAAATACAAACCACTGGGAGACTACGTCCCCTGGGACCCAAAATGTGGGAGAGTGAGGAGTTCTAAAGGAAGGGAAGGGAGTGATCTCCAAGGGTAGGTGCCCGAGGCTGGGCCCCACAGTGCAGGCCCAGGGATTCTTTCTGGAGAGAGGAGGCCAGTGAGCATCCCGGGATAGAAGGATCCAGCAGAGGCCTGGAACGGAGGGCCTGGCAGGCGTAGGTTCTCAACTGTAACTTGCATTTGAACCACCTCAGGACTTGTTATTGTGACAATTCCTAAGTCCCACCCAAAAACTCTGGCCCAGTGGGTTTGAAGTGAGCCCACGAAGATGCATTTTAAAACAAATGCTTTGGGTTACGCTGAAGCAGGTCATTTGAGGGCCAGGCTTTGAGACACGCTGGGTCACAGGCTGTCAGGGAAGGATGGAGGCCTCACAGTCAAAATGCAGAAATTCACATCAATTGCAAAGATCCTCCAGAACACTGCATCACTGACTGGATACCAAGAGGCTGGAAACGCAGCCTCCCAGAGAACAAGCTTTGTGCCAAGGTTATTTAAAATACATCCCAAGTAATTCCATGGAGATGTGTTTAATGAGATAGATGCGAACATGATCATGGACATCCTTCAGGCGGGAACTTGAAGGAGCCATGTGAAATACAGAGCCTCCTTTGGAGAGACCTTATCAAGTAGCAATTGTAAACAGGGAATTTTACCATGTAGAGGTCAGGGCTGAGGCCATTTCTGACTAAAGAAACGCTCCTTTGTTTGAATGATCGTGCAGTCAAATTGTTCAGAGATGGAATTGTCCAAGGCAAACAAATCAAAGAGAGGTTCTAGCAGAATTCGATGCACATGGCTGAAAGGCATCTTGTAACTTTGCTCCCAGAGCGTTGACTTTGGTTCTACCCTAACTGCCTCCTTAAATGTCAATTATAATAGAGAAACAGAACTGTGTGTTGGGGGAGGGGGGCTATTTAAGACCAGTCCCCAGCAGCTGCCCTCTTTAAAGATCTGGCCTTTGGAACAATCCAGGCCAAGTCACTCATCAAATGGAGATTGACTTTTATCTGATTAACTGATGGAGAAACATCCTTCTCCACCCTGCAGGAGCATTCTGTGGGAACGGCGTTTTGCAGACTGCAGGGAAAAGTTGGGCCTTGGCTTCCCTCCTGCTCGGCCAGTGGAAAATTACCAAGGAGGAAGGGCTGCCCTCGGCCACGCTCACTGGATCTTTGTGGGCCCAGGAAAACACAAAGAGAAACCCAAAATTGGATGAGCCATTACCTACCTGGGGCGGAGAGGAGTCTGGGAGGCGGTGGGGGCGGGGGCGGTGGGGGCAGCGGGGGAGGGGGCCGGCACTGGCAGATGTGTCGGCAGCTGTCAGTCACCTTGGAGCAGGACTTCTGGGGCTCACCATGCGTTACCTGTGGACATGGGCACACATACACAAGAAAGGGAGAAGACAGTGAGGCAACTAGAAGCTGAAACGAGCCCAGGCCACCCCGTCCCCTGCCAGCTGGGACTTGGGATTCTTCTCCAAGACTAAGGTAGGAAGAATCGACAGAAGTTGGATTGGTTCAAAGCGGACAGTGCTGTTGGGTGCTAGCCTGGCTGGTTTGGAGACCAAGGTTTTCTTCCTAGCTCTGCCAGGGATCAGCTGTGGGACCCTGGGCCAGGGACCTGGATATGAATGAGAAGTAGACAAGAGCTGGAAGGTTGACTGGTAGAATTTCTCCACGATACAAATGAGTAAACTGAGGCCCAGGCCGAAGAAGCTGCCCAAGTTTCACACTTGGAGAATGAGATCCTTTACGTCCTCTGTACTCTAAGCCCAACCGCTTTGCCTCTCTTCTTGCTACAGCCCAAGACCAAGCCCTGGTCTTCTCTCCAGCCCTCACTCCTGATGGCCTTTTTGTGTCTACTCTGGGGCAAGGCCCCCCACTCTTGGGGAGAAACCTCACCCAGTGAGGCCTCTGTTCCTGTGTCCCACGTGACCAAAGGGAGCAGAGCAACCTGTTTGATGCTCTCCACTCAGCGTCCCTGTGGTCTTGTGAGAAGGGCACCCCACCAAACCACCTCCATCCCCCAAGCAAGCCCCAGATGCTGCCCCACCCCTCGTGGGATCATGTGGCCTACACGGTCTGCAAGGGGCAATCCCTGACAACTTCTCTGGCCCTACGTTGTCCCATGCTCTCTCCCCATCTCTGCCCTCATTCTCTCCTTTCAGTTCCGGGCCCCTGGCCTCTGCAATTGCTGCTCCAGTGGTGGTAATGTTCTCCCATCCCTTCCCCTGCTGCGCCCCTGACTCAGCTTGGCATGTCTCTGACCTCTTTATCCAGCCGGATTCTTTTGTATGGGCTGTCCTGGCACCAGGTTCCTCTCTAGGGGCAGAAATCTTATTTGGATGTGACCTGGTTCATACGTATCTTCGCCATGGCACTGTGAGCTCACTGAGGGCAGAGCAGGACTTTGTCCTTCTCTGTCACTATCATAAATAAGCATTCAAGGGAATGCCCACCAATTTGATAAATCTTTGGTGAATGAATGAATGAATATGAAAAACTGGGCCAGAATCCACGCCTTTTGGACCCTGGCCTGTGTTTTTCCAGCACCAGTCTCAGCTTCCTCATCTGTAAACGAGGAAGGGTAGCCAGAGTGAGCAGTACTCCACCAGCCCTGGATGTACATTGGAAGCTCCCTGGTGGTTTTAAAAAATACTCATGCCTGAGCCTCACCCACACGGATTAAATCAGAATTTTGCAGGTGGAGCTGGGCCTGGGGATTTTGCTTAAGCTTCCCAGGTTAAACTTCTTATGCAGAGCCAGCATGGGAACTGGGTGGATGGATTAGACTGACTGCCAGTGTCCCTGGCTCTACAGAGTGCCATAAATCCACGAGTCTGATGTTTCATGCCTGTCCCAGGGAACAAGCTGGTTTAAAAGCACGAAGAGTTGCCAGTCATCCTCCACCTCCCCGACGGCCACGGTTAATTTCTGTATCATCTCTGAGCCACTAGAAACCAGAACTCCACTTTCCCTGCAACTAGCCATGTGTGGCCTGCCTTGGAATGCTGATCCAGCTCCTCTGCTGCGTGACTGGGAGAGCCCCTGGGGCTGGGCGGCTCCCATCGCCCCTGGGAAGATGCGAACAAGTAATGTGGGTAATGTCAGCTGGGGTGGCAGCAGGAAGTGGGCTGATTTACAGCCCTGGCTTAATATCCACGAGGCTAAGAGGCTCCTGCTCATCACCTTTTAATGTTTCAAAAGGGCCATTGACTGCATTTCAAACCCTGGAAAGCAATCTTCTCTCCCACTGGGAAGAGCATACCGTCAGATGGTGGCCTCTGCTCAATTATTTTACAGAAGCGATTAACTCCTTACATGTCAGTGGGAAATCCACTGGCTTCTAGACTGGTGCCATTGTTAGACGTCCCATCATGGAGCCTGTGCCCCTCTAGATTCTGACCTTCTGAGACCCTGGGGTTTGCTAGAAAGCTTCATTCTCCTAACAGCTGGTCTCTGAGACCACTTCTCCAATGCACTCTACCAAGTGTGTGAACTTCAAGGAATACCATTGCCAGTGCAATTATTTTCTCACTCTCCAAGGTGCAATTCATGAGAGAGAGTTCAAGAAGAGCACATTTGTTTAACCTGGCCCGACACAATGACCTATTTTTGTGAGAGGATATGAAGGCACAGATGTATAAGAGCGTTTAATGTGATGAAGTTCTAGGCAGAAAAATTGGGGCCAAGGCTGCAGGAGGAGTGAAGGAGCACATTTAAAGGCATTAAAAAAATGGATAGCTCTCGCCTGTAATCCCAGCAGTTTGGGAGGCCAAAGCAGGCAGATCATCTGAGGTCAGGAGTTCGAGACCAGCCTGGCCAACCTGGTGAAACCCCGTCTCTACTAAAAAAAATACAAAAATTAGCCAGATGTGGTGATGCGTGCCTGTAGTCCTATCTACTCAGGAGGCTGAGGAAGGAGAATCACTTGAACCCAAAGATCAAAGCTGCAGGGAGCCAAGATCATGCTACCACACTCCAGCCTGGGTGACAGAGGGAGACTCCAGTCTCAATAAATAAATAAATAAAATTGATAGCTCTGACCAGGTGCAGTGGCTCACAACTATAATGCCAACACTTTGGGAGACTGAGGCGGGCAGATTGTTTGAGCCCAGGGGTTCAATATCAGTCTGGACAATAGAGTAAGACCTGAACTCTACAATTTTTTTTTTTTTAAATTAGCTGGGCATGGTGGCACACACCTACAGACCCAGCTACTCCAGAGGCTGAGGTGGGAGGATTGCTTGAGTCCAGGAGGTTGAGGCTGCAGTGAGCTTTGCAGCGCACCACCCTCCAGCCTGGGCAACAGAGCGAGACCCTGCTTCAAAAAAAAAAAAAAAGTAATGGTTCTCAGTCTTTTGTATAAAGGCCTCTCTTAAACATGAGCAGGCACAATTTCTTAGTCAACCGTTCTCATGAAAGCATCAAGTCTGGTCTGTCCTTATGCCTGAGGGCTGGGTCCTCACTGCAGTGTCCTGATAGTTTGGTTGAGTCCAAGCCTGTGGCATCTGAGCCTGCCTCAACTCTGAGTTACTTGGACCCCACATCCACTTGCCAACTTCTCTCCATCCTTCAAACCCATCTCTTGAATAGCCTTCTTGGGTGTTCATGCAAGAACTGGACTGAGATTTTTTTTCTCTCTCTCTCTCTCTTTTTTTTTTTTTTTTGAGACAAGATTTCACTATGTTGACCAGACTGGTCTCAAATTCCTGGGCTCAAGCAATCCTCCTTCTTGGGCAAGGCCATTCTAAACCCTTCTCCACCCCAAAGTAGACTCACCTGCTCAGTGCTGATGTTTAATTCTGCAAACCCTTCTGTCTGGGGCATTTCCTTGCTGTTTTGTAATGCATGTCTCTCTGCGCTAAGTTGTGTCTTAGGGCGGGCAGGTAGATGAGTACTTTATTAATCCTGAACAATCATAACTTTCTGAGCCCTACTATGTGTCCCTCATGGGTTCATGCTCCCATTTCTCCCTGGGCATAACTGGGAGAGGTAAGTGATACGATCCACTCCTAACAGGTGGCCCGCAGGCTCAGCGAAGCTAAATGATGCAGCGAAGTTGCCTGGGGCCCAGCATTCAGTCGGTGCTCAGTGAAAAGGTGCACTGCCCACCAGTGGAGAAACGTGGATCTGTCTCATTCCCCAGGCTGGCTCCACCTGGGGGTTCTGTTGATTGCCAGTCTTGTATTTAGACCAATAGAGAGGAAGCCTCGGGTGTCCGCAGCTTGTCTCGGCATCTGGTGTGGTTGGTTTCTATCTTGGGGGATTTGAAAAGGAGAAGGAACTTGCCCCCTGAAATAAGCTGCTCTTAGCTGAATTTCGTTAAGAAAGAGCAGAGGCCCAGAAAGTTCAGTGACTCGCCTGAAGCCCACAGAACGCAGGCTGGTATCGGCACTTCCTGGGACCTCTTATTCCAGTTTCACCATCACCTGCCTTCCAGGCCCTGCTCTGCAGTGCTCTCCTGCAGCCAGAGTCCTGTCAGTGCTGTGGTTTTGAGAGCGGGCTGAGCCACAGGTGCGTCCTGGAGTCTCCTGGACTGGGTGCCTGGAGCAGGGGTCTGAGGGACACAGTGCTCCCAGCATCAGCTCCCTCTTCTCCAACCACCATCCGACTCCTGGTCAGTCGGTGCAGTTTTGGGTCCAGTGGACGTTGCCTCCTAAACCATCCCTGAATCCATCTACTCCTCTCCGTTTCCTCTGCTGCCACCTGAACCAGCCACCAGGTCTCCAGTGGGCAGCACCTGCCTCTCTTTATTTGCCAGATAAAATATAAGACACCCTATGACATTTGAATTTCAGATAAACCACAAATAATTTTAAAGTATATCCTCAACATTATATGGGAGATATGCTAAAAAAAAAAAAATCCAATTTGTAGTTTATTTGAAATTCAAAGTTAAGTGGATGGCCTGTATTTTCTTTGCTAACTCTGGCCGGTCTCCCCTTACCTCCCTCTTTGCCCTGCCTTGCATCCTCCCTACATCCATCCTTTATGCAGGAACTGGACTGAGATTTTGCTCTCTCTCTCTCTCTTTTTTTTGACAGGGTTTCGTAATGTTGCCTAGGCTGGTCTACAATTCCTGGGCTCAAGCAGTCCTCCCACCTCGGCCTACCAAAGTGTTGGGATTACAGGCATGAAGGACTGCAACCAGCCTGGACTGAGATTTCTAAAATACCAACCTGAGTGCGTCATCTCTTACTTAAAACCCTTTCCTTAAAACGATGTCCATAGCCCTCAGGATCAAGTCCAAACTGCAGGACACTATGTTAGTGGCTTATACAGTGGTCTTACCCAGTGCTTCTTTCCCCTGGGTCTTCCAAAGTCCCTCTCTCCTCTGGCCTTGGGCTGTGCCCTCTGCCTGGACACCTCAACCTCATTTGCATCCTAATTTCTTATCCTTCCTGTCTCAACTGAAGCACCACACCCATGAGGCTTCTTAGACTCTTGCCCCAGGTCCAAGCTATTTGTTCTTGCTGAGTTCTCTTGATGATAATGACTTGTTTAATTAGCTCTACAGTGCCAAACTATCAGTGCCTAAGGGCAGAGACCACTAAGCCCCTTGCACTTAACAAAGGGCCTCACATACAGTAGGTGCCCAATAAATGCTGCCGAATGAATCACTGACTGTAGAAAGGGTTTAACATCATTTGGGTCTGGGGTAGCTTCGCATCAGTACACAGAGACCCATAAGGCCAGATAAGAGGCTATCTCTCTAACTATTGCTTTAGGAGGGCAGCCACAAAGATGATGGCTTCTGGCATCTTTCATGGAGACAGGCCAGCACCACGGTAACTTGATGAGACACACTCCTGTCACACCTAATAAATTTATCAGCCTGTCATTCTCTTCCCTTGCAAAAAAAAAAAAAAAAAAAAAAGGAATCATGTGGAAGTGAACTTAGAAGAACCTAAATCACAGAAGCTCAAAATCTCGATTCCAGACACATTAAAGAATAGGGTGGAAAGGTTAAGGAATGCTCCCACCAACCCTTCTGGCAATTTAAGTATCATCTGACTTTAATGATTAAGTTTCTTATCAACTAGCAGCAGCCAGAGGCTTAAGGCTGATTTCAAGTTAAGAACCTGATGCTTTGGGGGACCCTAGGCCTCTTGCCTCATCCACAATCCCATTAATCATAGGACTTTGTTATGTTGGCCTTGGCCTTCCAAATGTTCTCCTGGCAAAATGCTCATAGAAGGGCAGATAGCTCTGCGTTCTTTCTCTAGATTAGAGAAACTCCTGTGACATGACAGATTTTATTTTCTCCACTTAAAGAGAAACACATGGCTTCATGCATTTCCATTTTTTTTTCTTTTCTCCTACGTTCCCCTGGATTCAGCTCTTCTGCTCAAAGCCAAATCCATTCATTCCAAAACCCCCCTTCCCTTGATTTCTCTGTCCCTATCATTTGTAAATTAATTTTTCCAGAGCCTCAAGCCAAGATTTTACCCATTCTACTTGTCTGGAGGACTCCTTTCTTAATTGATTTTTATGAAAATTGATTAGTATTGAGTAAGAGCATCTGAAATACACACACACACACCTGCTTGTGTAAGTAATGCCTGGCTGAAGGACACTTAAAAAACTGAACTGCTTGCACAAAATTATTTCTTCTGGGGGGGGGGCGGTGCGGGATGCTAGTGGGTCTTCTGTTTAGATCCTACGAGCTCACACGGTAGAATTCTAGTCTTGGAGACTGACAAGCTCATCACATTGCTCTCCACCCCAGATGAAGAAGTCTTATGAAAGAGAGAAAACTGTAAACAAACGAATATGAAAACTAAGTGAACTCAATATCTGAGGTTCCACTGAAAGTTGAACAAGGGAAACTGGTCCCAAGCCACTGAAGTGTTTAGAAGTGACAAAATCCTGGTTCCTGAGGAGGCACAGCTGAGTTTAATAACTGCTGTTTCACACATTAAACAAAGCTGTCAATTCCAAAAGGAAAACAATTGTGAGTGAGATGGAGGCAAGCCAGAGAAGAGAGCGGAAGACGGGGCTGGGAGTGGGGGGCGCCGAGCAGCATCTGATCTCGTCTCTCGTCACCGTCATCCAGGCCGTCATCCAAAGGACTGACTGAGCAAGTTCCCGGCAGGGCCCCAACATCTGGGGCAGCTCATGGACCTCAGGAGACTGGCAAGTGCTCTTGTCCCATGCCTTTTTTTCTTGGTCTATCCCCTGTACTCAGAGCAACCATGTGAATGGTCCCCAACCCCCAAAATGTCACCAGGAGAACGTGAGGATGCAAATACCCCAGAGTGGATCTTCAGTGCCCAAAACAATAAAAATGTCCTCCAGAGCCAGCAGAACCTCTAACAATCCAAAAATGTCAAACAGACCACGCAGCGATCAACAGAGTTACCCGGCCAGCCAGGCAGAAGACCCGCATTACTATTATTCCCACCGACAAGGGCAGCAAACACTGCCAGGTAGTATTCTCATGGTCCAGGCACTGCACGAAGTAATCCTTACCCGCATTTATCTCATCAAGTTCTTATACTAGCATAGTCAGAAGAAGAAACTAACTCAGAGAGGGCAAGTAGGTTGCCTAAAGTCTCCCAGCTGGTAAGGGACAGAACTGAAGCTAAAATTCCAGAGCTGACATCAAAGTCCACCTTGTCACCTCTCCACTGTACCAGTGACCATGCACATTCTGGCGCGGGGAGGGGAGGGTATAGGGACCATTTCCTTGAACCCCCTCTCTGACCCTAAGAGGTAACTCCAGTTAATGGCTGCCTGGCCTCTGCCCTGTGATCTAAGCGACCCAGGGTGAGAAAGGCATCCCTGGGCGGTCCTGACAGATGGGCCACCACGAATTATCTGTCCTCAGCCTCAACTCCACTACCTGCAAGAACCCGGCCCCCTCCTGTGCAGAAGACCAGTTTAAGAAAGCTAAAGTTCATCAGTGGTTCTGGTGGGAAAGAAATAATATATACCCTTGGGATCATTTTTCTTTGTAAGTTTGTTTCTTTGCTGAATGTCTGCCCTAGAATGTCATCATCGGAAGGAAGGTATTCTCTGAGCCCCTTTCTCTTCCAAGGACATGTCCTGCAGGCTTTAGGCCACAACGGAAGCCTCTCTTTGGAGTTTCTTATCTTTTCAGGGTAGGGTATGGGGGGCCCTAGCAGCTTTTCTTTTCCCAAGCTCTCCCGAGGACTAATAAGTGGGGCGGCTGCAGGAAGCCAGGGTCTCAGGAGGGAAGGGACAGCTCGCCCCTCACCCAGGAGGCCCTCCCAGCCAGGGCGCAGCCGGCGCGTCTCACCTGCACGAAGCCCCAGAGCGGGTGGAGCGCGCAGTGCAGCAGCAGCGAGGACCAGCAGCAGCCGCGGCGCAGCACCAAGTCCCGGAGGAGCATCTCGGCCCGCGGCGCCCGCTCCTGGGGCGAACTGTCAGGAGAGCAAGGCTCGGGTCAGGCGGACACCGCGCGAACACTTTCGGCGCCGCGCACCAACACACCTCCCAGCCTGGGTCGGGCGGGCACGCCCCGCACCCTGGGGCACGCTAGTAAACCAAGCCTGCACTTACACTCCACCTTACACCTTCACTGACTCTTCGTGCATCCCAGAATCCCGGAATTCACACCCTTTTCCTATGCACATCCCCAGAATCCCGCGTGTACACTTTAGCTCCGCACCCAGCTCCAGAATACTGCGTGCATACCTTGGCCCCATGCACACCTCCAGAAACAGCCAAGCACACTTACTGCGCCCCATGAACCCCCAGAAGCAGCCATGTACAACTCACTCTCACTGTGAGCACACTTCAAACCCGGCGGGCACTACTCACCCTGCGCGCACACCCACAGAAACAGCCGTGCACACCCACCGACCCCTGCCCGCACCCTCGCTGACCCTGCATGCACGGCACCAAGAAATCACACGCCGCGTGCACCCTCACTGCCCGGCCGGCCTCATTGCGCACACTGCAACAGAGGCACCTCCGTGCGCTGCCCCTCTGCACGCCCCCGCCCAGCCCCGATCTCCCGCCCCCGGTCGTGGGTTTCCCCCCACGCCTCCATCTCCCCCGCACCCTTGCAACGCCACACGCCACCTTGCCTGGCGGCGGCCCCACCGATCCTCGGCTCGGGAAAGAGAGGTCCGCGTTCCCCCCGCGGCAGCTCTCTTGCCGAGCCGCTGGACAGCCCCCATTTAAAGCCAGCCGCCTCCCCAGTCCCCCGCCCTCTAGGCGGGGCCTCGGTCCTCACCCTGGCGGCTGCGCGGGCGCCCGGGGGCTTCACATGCCGGGGAGGAGCGCCCGGCGCTGGAGCAAAAGTTTGCGCGCCGGTTGGGCCTCCCCGGCGGCTGAGCAGAGGACCAGGAGCGGCGTCCTCGCACGGGGCGCAGGGCGCGGTGGCTCCGGGCTGCGCCTGGCTGCGCTCGGAGCGGGAGGGGGGCACCCCGCGCCCAGGGCCGGGGCGGGCCGCCTAGGCGGAGGCAGAGGGCGGGGAAAGTCTCCTCCAAGCCGCCAGGAGTCGGCCGCGCGAGCCCTCCCCCGGCCCCGTTGGCTCCCCGCCCTTCCCGGTGGCGCCGCGCGGCTGCCCGAGGTACCGGGGTGCCCGAGCTGTCTGCGACCCTCACGCCGGCCCGAGAGAGGCAGCGGCGGTAGGCGCCGGCAGGGAGCGCCCGCTGGAGCAGCAAAGCCGCGGGCGGAGGCGAAGTAAATAATGCACGAAAAAGGAAAACAGACGTGAGCCGAGCCAGAGCCTCTCCCGCCTCCCGCCCTGGGCTGCGCTCCCGCCCGCGCTCCCCCCACCTCCTCGCCGCCGCCGCCAGCGCCGCTGCAGTGATTCCTCGTCTCCATCTAGCGAGGCTATTGTGTATTGGGCGCTTAATTATTTATTCACTCTGGAGGCCGAGGATTCCCAGTTCCAAGGGGTCTTGCCCCTTGCCTGCCCTTCCCCCAAGCCTCTCCGGAGGCTGCGGAAAGGTGGTGAGTTCTGACTTGACCCCCTTTTTTGCGCTCCATCCCTGCGGGCTCTGCAGGCTCTCCTGGGCGCCAGGGCTGGAAGGTGCAGGCCGCCCGTCTCCGGGCCAAGGGCCTTGTCCTCGCCTTTGTACTCCAGCAGCAGGAACTCTCTTGCAACACTAGGCTGCGGCTGGAAGGAGTTGTGACGGCCCTGGGGAGAACATTTCTACCACTGCTTTTCCTCAACCATCTGCAAACTCCTCTGTTTGAGGCAAGATTATCAACAAGTCGGTTCCTCGGGAAGTAGGCTGGTCACACCTCCTTCAAACAAGCTGCGCCTAGCAGCATCCCAGGCAGGCGGCCGCTCTGCTTTCGGGGTGGAAGCGCTTTGACGGATGGGGAGCGCCTTCCAGAAGGCCCTCAAGGCCTGGGCAATCCTATTTTAAGGTTGAATGAGATAACCAGGGGCTTAAGACACAGAGCAGAGGGTCCGGCACTGCAGCGCATGCATGGAAGAACCGTTTACTGAGCACCTTTTCCCAGTATTTGGACACCCTTAAGCCACTCCTGTAAACACACGCTATAAACTGCTGGTTTGCAGAGTATAAAGCGCCTTTGAGAACAATGTCTTAGCGGCCTTCTTCATGCCAGGACGCTGCCCCAAGGCTCTTTGCCACATAATGCTGCAGATTCCACCTCAGCCAGCAAGATGCAGGGACGAATGTGAATGAGACCTTGTCCCTTCTCCCCCAAGAATTCAGGGAGGCGGATAAAACCCACCGTTCCACTGTGATCCGCCATGACACTCCCAGCTGCCCTGAGAATGGGGAAGACAGGAATGGAGTCTTCCCCATTCTCAGCTGAGTAAAGTCTCCTAGGAGAGGGTGGCTTCCTGGGAGTAGGAACATCTCAAGCACTGGTGACCCTGTGCAAAGAAATGGAGACATTTGTTCAATCCTTCATTCCTTCATTCCATATGTGGCCTCCATGCACACCAGCAGGAGCCAGAGAGAACACTGGGTGCTGGGTAGAAAAGGGAACAAGAGGAGATCTCTCTGGGGTGGGTTAGGAGGGGAGGAGGAGGGGTAGGGGCTTCCTAGGTGACTCATCAACAGTGTAGAGAAATGGAGCCATTATTGGTCAGCTGAGGTCAAAATAACACTGGCTATTTGAATGCCTGTCCAGCTGAAACCAGTTGTGGAATTTTGCTCAGCACGATCTTTACATTTGACAACAGCCCCTGATGTTTATCCATGGAGCCCTTGACCACTTACAAATGGTATTTACACCACATTTTAATTCTCACAACTCTGTGATGTAAGTGTGATTGCCCTGTGTGAGCAGTTCAGAGACCTTTGTGCCTGAGCCAGAAGCACGCAGCGGTTCACCAGGGGTTCAGAAATGCTAACCCCCAACACATGCTGTTGGGAGAACTTAGGTAGGTTTTGTGCACTGGAAAACCCACGTTGTCCAACTTCAGTATTGCTGTAGTGGGCCTAACCTATGTATCCCTTGAGGGTCACCTGGCCCCACATCCTCCTGACCCTCCTGTCACCTCCCTTAGGGTGAAGATCAGGCTCTTTCACAGGCCTCTCATGCCATGGGAGGCCTAGGAAGGACATGGCTTCTCGCACCCTTTTCAATCAGATGGTAACCCACAGCATGGCCACATGAGGTCTGCCTATAGGGGCCCGATACCTCTACTCAGAAATACAGGGGAGTTAAAGCTTGGGGCACCATTTTGACCAATGATGGACAAGAACTGGAAGGGACCCAGCATATGGAGTGCACAGGTTCCATTTGGCCCATCAAGAAATGTCCCGTAGGTGCAATTGAGCAACTGGCTGTGTTTGCTTCTGAGGATGTTACCAGCTCAATAATGTACAACCTGGTGACACACACCTATAGTCCTAGCTACTTGGGAGGCTGAGGCACGAGAACCCCCTGAGTCCAGGAGTTCAAGAACAGCCTGGGCAACACCACGAGACCCTATCCCACAAAAATGCACAACTTTCTATTAGCTTCCCTCATTCCCTGCTTCACTTCCTGTCCCCCTTGTGTCTGTTGCCCTAGGATTGTATCTCTCAATAAAGTATTAGCAAGCAGCATTATTGCTTAACACTCTGTCTCCTAAGGAACAGGGACGATTGCTACCACAAATGGTCCTAAAAGGTAGACCTTCAGGATGGAATGTTTGAGTGGGATTTCTCTTTTATCTATAATAGGGGCCCCACTGCTGGGCCATTGCTGACATACAGTGATAGTACAATTTCTAAAGCTTCATCTGCAGCTAATTGGAATGAGATGCAGGTAGAAAATAAAGCTTTATGAGATCAAATGGCCATGGCATTTGGGGTTAAGTGGCTTTTTCTGATGGTATTGGAGGTCTTGCAAAGTGAAAATTATAGACTCAGGGAAGTTATCTACCAGCGTAAGGCATGCTTTGAAATGAAAGCTTTAAGGACACTCCTGACATCTACAACACAGATTGCACTGAAAATTAGCCTGGGCACTGATTGTAAGGGTGGCAGAGCTAAAAAAGAGACTAAATGTGCAGCCACATAGATGTCTTATGTCCAAGTCAGAGCTCTGATTAAAAAAAAAAAAAAAAGGGGTTGGAGCTGGTGATCTGGAATGGAAACTTTTGGGTAAACAAACCTGAAAATCATGGACCCCGATCTCCTCGAATCCTCTGGCAGGTGGAAGCAACTCTCTTCCACTTGTTAGAACAGAATAGCTCCTCTTGGCCTAGGGACGACAATGGCCTCATTGAAGCAGGAACCTTGCAAGATAGTACCTGCTTTAATGACAATAACCTTCAGAAAATACATGAGATGCCAGGACTTTTTTCTGGCACAATAAGAAGAAAAGGACCAGAAGGCTCAGAGGCTTTGAATCATAAGACCTGAGAACCCACCACTTGTCTACATTCCCTAGGATGGCCCAGAGAATCTTCCCTTCATTGAAACAGAAAAAAAGAAGTCCTGGTGAGCACATCAGCACCTTTGAGAAATTCAGTGGTGGTTCTCTTCTGAAGGCTGGGCTTGATGGGAGATGGTGGGGAAATGGACTCTTTTGGATCAATAGCAATTGATGTAATGTTGAAAACCAGGTGGGATACTTTCATGCCAGACAAAGTGGGCATAATTACCATAATGGGCAGCAAGGCCAGAGTGGCAACCAGGGTGCCTGGAGCCAGAGGAACCTATGCTAATGGCCAACAGATCATCACGTAATAGGGGGAGAGACAAATGGGGAGCTAACAGTGGTATAGCTTGACTTGTATAAATATATATATATATATATTAAAATCAAGAGTGTAACAGCAGAAAGATAATATCTACTGCAAGGAAAATTATCCAAGATCATTCAAAGCCCAGAGCCTATGATTAAAGGGGAGGCTGGATTTCTGAGGCATTAGGTTGGCCATGAACAGTGGTAACCCAGCATGATAGAAGTGATATGTACGGGACCAGGCTAGAACAGGTTTAGAAGGAACAGGTAAATTGGCTAAAGCTGGTCCAGATTCTCATGTCACCCACTTCTGTTGAAGCTCTTCCTCAACTTATATGTTTAGCCCCAGATAGGAGTTCCATGTGGCATTGTTCATGTTGGGGTCACCACCTGTGATGTTGATCACCACCTGCGGGAGTCTGTCCCGCAGACCCTGACTCAGTGACGAATGAATAAATGTGCTCGCCTACACCAGAATACAGTGAATTGAGTGGGCTAGGGATGGTTGTCAGCTGCTCTAAAAGGGCGACTGCAGCTAACTGACCACCACTCCCTGTTCCTCCTCACATTTATTCAGTATAGTTTTTTTTTTTTTTTTTTTTTTTGAGACAGAGTCTGGCTGTGTAGCCAGGCACCAGGCTGGAGTGCAGTGGCACCATCTCAGCTCACTGCAACTTCCGCCTTCTGGGTTCAAGCAATTCTCCTGCCTTAGCCTCCCGAGTAGCTGGGACTACAGGCATGCACCATTATGCCCAGCTAATTTTCGTATTTTTTTTAGTAGAGACGGGATTTCACCATGTTGGCCAGGATGGTCTCTATCTCTTGACCTTGTGATCCGCCCACTTTGGCCTCCCAAAGTGCTGAGATTACAGGCGTAAGCCACCACGCCTGACCCCAGTATAGATTTAATAAGAGCGGTTCTAAGTCAACATGCTTGTGGATAATTAACATGGTTAAAAAAAGTGGTTTTATGAATCATAAAACCTTTTAGTTCCAGGGCCCAGAGTAAACAGGTAATTCCCCTTTGACTTTCCCCTGAGAGGGCCATCCAGCACAAAGTTTACATGAGTAAACAGAGTAGAGACAAAGGGATGTAGGGTAAACAGACTTAACTGGGGAAGCTTTTATTATCCTTGATCTTCACCCTGTGACTTAATACTCTAACATAAGAACTGGCTGCCTTCAGCCCATCTCATTAAAACCTTTCAGCCTTCTAAAAGGTTTAAGACTATAATCTTATAACTTCTCTAGTATTTCCCTTAATATTTTGCCAGCCACCCTGAGTGAATCCCAACAGTTCCATGTGATAATCTGGTGGAGGAGGAAAGCACCAGGGCCTCGTTTACACACAGGTCGACGTGGTGTATTGGTGCTAGATGGGAACAGACGACTACTGTGTTACCTTCCAAGGGTGGAAGAGGTGGCCCAAAGTGCAAACATACCCTCTCCTGTGCAGGGGCAAATGGCTGGGCTAATCATTTAGGGACATGAAAAAAACAAAAATGAAAAGCCAGGGGCATGGAGGTCAAGTTAACAGTAAATGATGAACTCATGGGAATGAGCACAAGGGGTATGGGACTTTCTGCCTCATGCTTGTCTCTCCAGAGAGCATCTGTTGCCAAGGAGGCTCCTACAGTCAGCCGGACAGGATGACCCAGACCCTCTTTGGTCATCCTAGGGCTTCCCTGAGTGATGGGATGGTCTATTGAAGGCTCAGCTGTGACATCAGCTTAGAGACAACAGCTTGTGGGGTTGGAGCGCTGCTCTCCTGGTTATAGTGTGAGTCAGTAGATGCATCTCCAATAGCTAGAATATGCAAGTCCAGGAACCCAGGAGTGGAAGTAGGGTTGGCGCCTCTGTCTGACTGCCAGCAAGAAACCTGCAGAATCTGTGCTTGTTCTGGCAACCTTAGACTTAGAAGAGTCAGAGGTCCTGGCTTATAGAGGGTAAAACTTCTGCTAATGAACACAGCAAGGGTTCCATGAGAATGGAACCTGTAACTGTGACCTGGGCACCTTGGGCCTCTCTTGCCAGTGGAGCAAGAGAGAAAGGAGGATTTGCCAGGCTGATGCACGAGAGTCCTTCATTGCCATCAGGAGCAAAGGCTGCTGGTACACAGTGGGTGCAGGGAAGAGTATGTCTTGTGCTCTTGACTGAAGTGTGTACCCAAAATGCATCTGTTGAAGTCCTACCCCCAACATTGGGGAATATTTGGAGGTGGGGTCTTTAGGAGGTAATTAAGGTTAATGAGGGCATAAGTGTGGTGCCCTATCCACTAGGATTGTTGTCCCTCTAAGAAGAGGAAGAGAGAGCAGAGCTATCTCCCTCTCTTTGTGTACCCAGGGGAAAAGCCATGTGAGGACAAAGTGGCTGTCCACAAGCCAGCAGGAGAGTCCTCACCAGAAACTGGCCATGCTGAACCTTCATCTGGAATGCCTAGCCCCTAGAACTCTGAGAAGATTAATTTCTGTTGGTCAAGCCACCCACCTTGAGGTGTTTTGTTGCAACAGCCTGAGCTGAGACAAATACATCTGGTCATCTGGTATTCGTGGGGGTTTCTCTGCTCAGAGATGACCATGAACAGGCAATTACAACATCCACAGACCCTCCAGGTGAGAACCCCAGACTCACTGAAGAGCTAGCCCTAGAAATCTAGAATGGAAGGTAGGAGTGATTGGAAGATGGTGAATGACGATTATGGCCCTAGGACCAGCCACAGCAGTGGGACTCTAGCTTCCTTTGCTAATCCTTCTGTGTCTTTGTAGGAAGCTGCAATTGATCACTTCAAAAATTGGACTTACACCTTCACTCTCAAATTGATGGGATTTTGTTCTCAAGTTAGATTCAAGTATCACAGGGAAACGGGGTGAGGGACTCTGAATAGCACAAGGGGTGAACTGTACTGGGCCCCATCTATGTGCTTCTTGGATTCACTTGGCCTTACCTGCTTCCTCTTCCACTCAATGGAGAGGGCAGCCAGCACCACCACTGTCCCATCTCCTGATGCTACTGTCTGTCACAGCCTCCCCCAGGGGAGAGCTGAGCTTCAGCCTGGCCTCCATCACGTATGACGTGGAAGGGGCCACAGCAGCAGCGGGGGCCAGGCCCAGGTGACTGGAGTCATGGAGAACCTGCAGCATCTGTGCTTATCTCTGCAACCTTAGACTTAGAAGAGTCAGACTTCTGGCTTATAGAGAGTAAAACGTCCACTAATCAACACGGTAAGGATTCCACTAAACTGGAAGAAGCTATGACTGTGACCTGAGCGTCACAGGGTTCTGACCTAGGACCTACCACCAATCCTATACTCATTAGATCCCACACCATGGAGAGGGGTTCTGGCTTGCCCAGTAGCTGGTCAGTGGGGAACAAGGACGGTGACCTGAAAGTGGAGGAGGGTTAACTTCCTGTGGGATGAACTTTGATCAATGACAGACAGGATGTGAAAAGACATGGTGGATAATTCATCTCCCTTTCTCCATTCGTATGGCTTATCCACATTTGTCTTGTGTGACCGAACAACTGTCTGTGTTCCGTGGCAAAACCGTGGCCACTTCAGCACTGTACATGATTTGCTTTCCTTCTTTCCCAAGTTCCCCTGCTCTTTCTAACCTGGGAATGCACCCCCTAAAATGTGCTGCTACATAAGCTTTGCTTCAGGCTCCCTTTTCTAGGGAACCCAAACGTAGACAGGTTCCTAGAGGTTTCCTGGGCTCCAGAGGCTGTGGCTGCATGCATAAGATGAATTGGAACACCATGGCAACCAGGATATTGTATACCTGAAACATCTGTATAACTGTGGATGATTGAAAGGGGAGCCTTCTTAAGAATCCAGAGGATTTTCCTTGGCCTTCACTTTTCCATGAATACGGGTGGGTTCTAGGTAGGGAGAGTTTCATGCTGGTCGGGAGCATGGACTCTGGAGTCAGACTGCTTGGCTCTCACTAACTTTACAATCTTCAGGGAATTTCCTAAACGTTCAGGCCTGACTCTATCCCCCTTTCTATCAGGGATTAGAATAGTATTTATTAGATATAATTAGATCACAGAGTTCCTGGAAGGATTAGCTGAGATATTTCATATAAACACTTAGTCTGGCATAACTGCTCACAGAAAAACCAAAAAGTCTATCTCTAAGTATTTTGAAGGATAGAGGAGCAATGCCTCTCTTTTGCAAGAGTGCTAATTGGCCTCAAGGCTCTTGATGAGCAAGACACAAAGAAAATGAAGAAAATGACCAGTAAAGGAACATTTATTATTAAACCTTAAAATTATGAAGGCTAATTATTTTTTTAAATGCTGCAAATAAACAGTTATTTTAAAAGACATTGGTATTATCCAGTTGCTCAATACCTGAACTTGGATTAAAGTTTCTTGTCAGTGCCGCATTTTGGAGGTCAGCTGTGAATCTGTCCAGAGAGGGTGCTTTCCTGATTGACCAGATGTGGGGGAGGGGGAACCCCAAGTCTCTTCTGGGATTCATCCAAGACGTCACTTGTCCCAAGGTTTGTCCCTCACCTCCATCAGTATTCTAAGAGCTGAGCAGGATTCATTACCCAGGGTTGTGTGGACAGACCTGCCTTGCCCCAGACTGTGAGTTACTTCTTTCCCCAGGAATACTTTGGTCCAAATCTCTGAATTTGGACAGGGAGGTTGCGGGCAGGGGGAGTCAGAAAGAAGCCCAGATTTTTAACTTCCCTTTAAAACCACCCATGTCTCCTCTCTCTTATCATCCTTCCCGAAATCCTAAAAAAAGGACCAACATTTTGAAAAAACCTGTCAAGTCTGGGCTTGCTTCGTGGCCACAGCGTGGCTCGTTGCCATTTTCCTATGTCGAAAGAGAATCCAGACAGATCCAATCCAAGAGAACATTTGGTGGAAACGCTTGGCTAGCCGCTCCTTTGGCTGGAACAGTCAGGTCCAAATGCCATCCCAGCCGGGAGAGCCAGCTCCATCTCCTGGATTCTGCTGAGCACTAACACATGCTGGACCACACAGAAGCCATGGGAGGAAGGAGATGGGTCCAGCTCTCCAAGACCTCACCTTCTAATGGAGGAAGGAGAAACAGACCTAACCCAGAAACTGCAAATAGGGCCATTTCTTTTTCTTGCTGAAGATTCCCCAGAAGTCTCAGCCTGGGCAACATGGCTAGACTCCATCTCTACAAAAAATAAAAATAAAAAAATTAGCCAGGTGCAGTGGTGTGTGCTTGGTAGGCCGAGGCAGAAGGATAGTTTGAGCCTGGGAGTTCAGGGCTGCAGTGAGCCATAGTCATGCCTGTGCTCCAGCCTGAGTGACAGAATGAGACCCTGTCTCAAAAAAATTAAATTTAATTAAAAAAAATCTTCCCAGAAGACTCCCTAACACAGCACACGAGCACCCAACCCTTGTACTCTGCCCATTGCCCTGTCTACACTGACCTGCAGTTCCCCACTGGCACCTCGCTGTTTCCACCTCCCTGCCCTTGCTCCCCTCCCTAGAACCCCTTCTCCTCTTGTCAGCTTGGCTAATTCCCACACAGCCATCCCAGGCTCCTTTCTCTGGGTCCCCCGCACCCCTCCATCGTGGCACCTTATCACACTGGACTCTGTTATGACAGCACGTGTGGGCAGGGAGGTGGCAGGCTGTGGTGTTAGTAGAAAGAACTCCGATCTAGATGCCACTTGAACCTGTGTCCAATCTGGGATGCTCCCTTAACCTTCCTGAGACTCAGTGTCCCTGACTGTAAAATGAGGCTGCTGATATGTGCCTTGCTGGGCTGTAGTAGGAAATATTCGAAGTAATGGATGTTGGCCGGACATGATGGCTCACGCCTGTACTCCCAGCACTTTGGGAGGCCGAGGTGGGCAAATCACCTGAGGTTGGGAGTTCTAGACCAGCCTGACCAACGTGGAGAAACTCCGTCTCTACTAAAAATACAAAAATTAGCTGGGCATGATGGTGCATGCCTGTAATCCCAGCTACTCGTGAGGCCGAGGCAGGAGAATCGCTTGAATCCAGGAGGTGGAGGTTGCAGTGAGCCAAGATCGTGCCACTGCACTCCAGCCTGGGCAACAAGAGTGAAACTCCATCTCAAAAAAAAAGAAGAAGAAGAAGTAATGGATGTCTAGCTTTGAGCCCAGCAGGTCGGGGGAAATCATGTCCACTTTATCTAATTGCTCTTCCGTTTCCTTTCCTAACTGTGAGAGCCTTGGGGCAGGGGCTTTTTAATTTATCTTTGAGTTCAGACATCTGGCAGCGCCCACCATGTACTAGGAGCTCCGTAAAGAACTGTGAGTGACTGCTACCACGTTATGAAATGAGTAAGCCCAGTGCTACTGGACCTCTAGGGAAGGATCCCCCTCACCTCTCGAACCCCACCTGCTCCATATCTGCTATTACTCCTCCTCTAGACTCCCAAACCCTCAAGCCTGAGTCTGCCTTGGGGCCTTGGCCTGGCTGTTCCCTCCTCCTCGAATGCTATTCCCCGTAGATCAGCAGAGCCCACTCCCTCCCTCTTTCAAGCCTTGGCGCACATGTCACTTTTTCAACAGGACTCACCCTGGCCATCCTATTTAAAATCTCTGCCCACACCACTGGGTCTCTCATCTTTCTCTCCACTACTTATTGCTTCCCAATTACACTTAATTTTACTTTTTTCCTTTGGCTATTATGTGTCTGCCCTCGCTAGAATGTAAGCTCCATGAAGGCAGGGGTTTCAGGCCCCTTTGTTCATTGCCTGGAGCAGACGCTTTGCATTCCACAGCACATGCCATCCGCCCACCTCTGGTTTTGGTGGCAGCCATGACGGGCAGTTCCTCTGGAGTTCCCGACCCCAACCTCCTGCCGTGGCTTCTCTCTGCTCTTCTGCCTGAGAGCTGAGGACCCCACTTAGCAGGTGAAAGCAGAAGTGTAGGAGGTGACACCTCCAGAGTGGCCTGAACAACAGGGTGGGATCGAGGGGCATTTCTGTACCTCGTTCTACACAGTTCTTTGGGGGTCCCCCAAAGGGGACTGAGGTCACATCACATAGCAGTAACTGTCTTCTGAACACGAGCTGACCTGGCCTCCGCTGCTCTGGCTTCTTCTCCCTTCTTCCTTCCTCCTGCTTCTGGGCTCACCTCCCAAACTAATCACCTACACCGAAGTCCCTGTCTCATGCTCTGCTGTCGGGAGAACCCAAACAAAAAGGCCAACCACTGTACTCCAGGAGCCTAGGGCAGCGCCTGACCTATGGTGGCCTGGTACATATTTGTGGAAGGAATGAATGGAAATAGGGTAATTTACCAAGTTCTACATTTTGTGTCTTGCCTTATGATTACATGTTTGAGTGGCTTTTTCACCATAAAAGCCTTTTTACCTTTTTACCACCACTTTTTTACCTTGCTGAACTCCATGTCTTTTTGTTTACATTGGGATTTTCACTGAATGGCCGCTGTCCGGAAACCTGTCTGGCTCTGAGCTTTGTAGATATTTCAGGGAATGAGGGAATGAGGGTTTTGCCATTTACTTTAGTCAGAAATGTCAGAAGCATCCAGGAACTTGAAGATCTGCTGCTCACACCAGCACTGAGCAGCCCAGCACACAGCTGTTCTTCGTAACTTTTCCAGGAGCACACCTTTCTCAGCGCCTGATGTAGAAGGACTCACTTGTCTGGATAGTCCCTGATTTATAGTTGCAATAATTTGCTTATCTAGGCACTCAACAAACATGGAGAGAATGCAGATTCTTTGCCAGGCTGTGGGTACTGGGGATCAGAACTGCCTGAAACAGAGGCCCTGCTCTCTCTTCACTAGCTCTGGTCTGGTGGGGAAGACCGAGAAGAAAAGAGCTGCTTATAATAGGTATGGTGTGGGACCGAAGTGAGAGCAGATTACAAGCACAGCGGAAGAGCCTGATGCTTTCTGTGTCCTGGCGCGATCGTACTTTCTGCATGAAGTTGACCAAACCACACATTCTGCGGTTTCCACCACCTGCCTTTGCACGTACAGTTTCCTCTGCCTGGAAGACTTTGCCCTCTGCCTTCTTGGCCAAGTCCTAGTCATCCTTCAAATCAGGCTCATATCACTCTGCCCAGGAGGCACCCCCTCCCCTAACCCAACCCCACACCAAGCCAGCCCCGTCTTCTCTGCTCTGGGAGCAGTCTGTGTCTAGGCACTTACACAGCTCTTTTCAACCTCCTGTGTGATTATGAAATCAATGAGGAATTGGAAGGCTGATGATTTAAGAGAAAAATGTGTCGACTCTGGCGTCAAACAGAGCGGGGTCTGAGTCCTCCTGGTACTGATATTTCCTGTCTGTTCTTGGGCCCCCCTTGGAGGACAGAGCAGGAGCATACAAGAGATGAGGCTGCAGCGGGAAAGACCCCGCTGTGGTGGGCCTTGTGAGCCATCCTCAGAAGACATTTGGAATGATTCTGGGGGCAGTGGAGAAGCACCAAACAGCCTTAAGCAAGAGATTGGTGTTGAGTATTTGGGTTTTATAGAGACCCTGCTGGCAGTGAGGAAGCATGCTGGGTAGGAGGGGTAGGGTGAAGGGCTTGTGGTAGATAGAAGGCAGGGGCGCTGAGTTCGGGCTGAGACCCTGGACTTGGAGTCCCACAGGCTAGGTTTGAAAGACAGCTTCTGTCTAGCCATATGATCTTGTGCAATCCACTTAAATCTCCTGAGCCTCAGTTTCTTCATCTGTAAAATGGGGATAATGTTATTTGTTGTGCCTAGGAAGATCACAAGAGATCATAAATAGGAATGGGTTTTGTAAACTCTCCAATACCATGCAAATACCAGACGTGATCCATAATGCCTAGAAAAGAGGCTTAAACATGGTAGAAGGTTATTTGTCTCTCTGGTGAAAGGAAGTCTGGGGCTAGTGTTGTGCTCCATAGAACAGGGCTCAGCCTCTTTCTAGCTTGTTTATCTGCCATTCTCACCACATAGGGTTCTTTATACCTCATGGTCCAACATAGCTGCTCAAACTCCAGCCATCATATCCACATTCCAGCTGGCAGAAAAAAGAAAGAGAGAAAGGAAGGTCCATTCCCTCTTTTAGGAGCACTTTCTGGAAGTCTGAAATGACACTTTTGCTCACATCCTATTGGCCTGGGCATAATCACACGATGACACCAAGCTACGAGGGAGGCTGTGAAACACATTTCTTATTCAGGGCAGCCACGTGTCCAGCTTAAAATCAGGAGTCTCATTCCTAATGAATTAGAGATAGATGCTGGGGGCAGCCAGACACCTGGCAATTTCTGTGCATCTTGTAATGATTGGTATTGTGGAGTTTCAGTCATATTCCAAACAGAGACACTTGCCTCCTTAGGGGGAGTTTACCAAAGCCCCCTCCTGTTGACAAAGACAGACAGAGAGCAGCCTGGTGAAGTTTAGGTCAGAGAGGCCGGAGGCTGAGGGCCCCACTGCGGCAGCTAGCCAGGGTGGACCACTGGGAGAGAAGCAAAGGCTTTATACCAGCCTTCTGATGAGGACACTGAGCTCTAAGAGATGGCGGAAGAAACCTCTAATCAAGAAGCAGCCATCCCATGCAGTCAGTGTGGGACCAGACGACTCAGGACACACAAGGGGTGTCTCCTTGGAAGACCAGAGCCTTTCTCTCAGCCTTTCTGCAGATCCTTCATGGATGGAACAGAAGACTGGGACCAGACACCCTAGACTTCCCTTGCACCGATGGTCCATACCTGAGCATAGAGAATGTTTTTAAAGAGCCCCAGAGTAAATAATTCCATCTAGGTACGTTTATTTCCAGATTCTTATAATGCATAGGTCCTACCAGGAGATAGAATTAAGATGCTGATACCCAGAGAAAGTAAATCAGCTGATAATAAAGACTAATATTTATTGGTTGTTTACTAAGTACCAGGTTCTGTTCTAAAGATATCACAGTATTAACGTCTTACATCTTCATGGCAACCTTCGAAGGAATCTATTATTACTGCACAATTTTATACGTAAGGAAACAGGCTAAGGGAGGTGAGGCGGGGTGGCAGGTCCCGTGTTTGCTCCTTTGCTGCACCCACCCCTTTGCCACGTGACTTGGCATTGTCCCCTCCTGTGCCTTGACTGCGGGCCCCTGGACCCTGTGTTGGACCAATGGCATGTTGGTAGGTGTGAGGCACACAGAGCTGGGGATTGCTTGGGAGCTGGGTTTGCTTGCTTTTGCTTCTCTGTTCATGGCTGTGTGAAGAACGTGCCCCAGCCATCCCACCAGAGGTGAAAGATGCAAGGAAAAGGGTCGAGGTGATTGGGTCATCCCAGCTGAGGACAACCTGGCTCAGCCAAGCACCCGCAGAACCTCAGGCCTGTGGGTGAGCCCAGCCAAGATCAGCAAAGCTGCTTAGCCAACCTGCAACCTACTGCAGGTGCACGAACAAGCTCACCTGGACCAGCAGAGCCTGCCTAGACCAAGGGGATCCCACCCACTTGCGAACTTAGTAAATACATCTCTTTGTACACCACTGTGGTTTTGCAGTGTGGTTGTAGCAGTAGATCACAGATGCAAGAGATGGCATGACCTTCCAGCTATCATTGGTACTCCATGATCTCAACGCAGGCAGTCTGACTGCAGAGCCCACGCTGTTAGACACTATTCTGTGTTAGGAGTTGGCAACCTATGACCTACGGGCCAAATCTAGCTTACGACCAGTTTTTATATAGCTCATAGCTAAGAAGGGTTATGACAGATGAATATTCTTCAGTTTGATGATGGAGAACATTATCTTTAAACCACAATTAGGCATAATGCTATCCCATAAAAAAAGAATTCCGTTCTTCTCATTAGTAGACCTCTATAACAAAAGATTGTACTTAGTTATGTTTTAACTGTATAATAATTTATGGAAATTTGTTCTCTCTTGTTATGTAAGTATCTACATAACATCCTTGATTCTGCCTCTTGGCCTGCACAGCCTAAAATATTTACTATCTGGTCTGGTCCTCTACAGAACAAGTATGCTGACTCCTGCTCTTTTTGATGGAGATATTTGGTCTTTGAATTTTATCCTCAAGCTGAGAAATGGAAAGAATCAGGCTGTTAAGAGCTGGAAAGGCCCTCAGAGGTCTTCCACACCAAACTCAGAAGCAGAATTCGACGCCAGGCCATTGGTCCGTTGGCCTCCAGCTCTTCTGCTGCTCTCTAAGAGTCTGATAACAGCTGGATCTGTCTAAAGGCCTCCAAATCTCCAACTGGAGAGTTCTTGGATCCAAAGGCCTCCTTCTTGTCTCCCTTCGGAGAGTTCTCACTCATGTGAGCATGGATGACTCACCGTGTCTTTCTCCAGCTCTGCCCCAAGCCATCTCACATGAATCTGTGCTGTGTGCCTCTGTGATAATTAAAAAATTTGAGCGTTTAAGACGATTTGTATTGCAGACGATGGGGAGATTCTTGCCTGAAGTTTCACAATCTGGCCTCATTAGAAAGGAGAAATGGAATGGGAGAATTAAAGAGAAAACTCATCTCTTCCCTGAGTGTGTTAATGAGCTGAGCTGCAGGAGACCATGTGTAAGTCGGGCTGCAGGCAGCTGTAAATTAAATTTATTACGCGCCAAGGGATTCTAATAAACATTACTTAAAAATAGCAATAGACAGTCATTTGTATTATGTCATGTGACCTGGTTATGGCGACACTTTTTGCCTCTGCTATTAATCAGAGTTAGTTTGAGAGGCAGTTGGTAAATTCCTCTAGAGCTACTGGCACCTTCCACTTAATTAAGATTGTTCTGGAAAAAAAAGCAGGGTGGGTCAAAAATAGTCATAGTGTATATCATTGCACCCTGGAGGACCTCCTTGCTCATCAGGCGGTGTTTATTAGTCTTTCCAAGAGGGAAAAAACTAAAAGAAAAGTGTCACTTTGCTTAATAAAATCTCAGACCCTGGAAGGTGAGTATGGAGGGCAATTTCTTAGCGGGGAAGTTCTCTCAAAACACCTGCTGGGAGGAAGTGGGATTCATCACTGCTGGTCCCACTCCAGACTCATGGGGGCGCTGCTTGCTCCATACTCCTCTGGCCCCAGGATAGACCAAGGCCGTTTCTCTCAGACTCTGTTAACACAGAATGGAATCTCGTTCACAGTGCTCAGAATTAGCTTTGGCAAATACCAAATCTGAGCGTGTCGTTCCCTGATTGAAACTCTCCTGGTTTGTTGCAGTCTGTGATCTAACCCCCGCCTGCTCTTAGAGCAGTGTTCCCACTTCCCAGCTGTCCACGTCCATGCCTGACCCACCATAGGAGGAGGTGTATTCCTCCTGGTGAGACCTTGGGATTTGGAATCAGACCTACGTTTGGATCACGGTCCTGCCATTGGTTAGCTGGGCAACCACAGGCAAATGATTGAACCTCTCGCTTCCATTTTCTTATCTGCAGAATGGAGGTAGTTACCTCTGCCCTGCAAGGTTGCTATGAAGATTATACAAAATGATCCATGTGAGGTCTGGCACTTGGAAGAACTCTCCAGAAATGTTATTTATTTGTATTTTTTATGTTTTAGAGATAGGGTCGCACTATGTTGCCTAGGCTGCTCTGGAACTCTTGGGCTCAAGTTATCTCCTGTCTTGGCCTCCCAAAGTACTGGGATTACAGGCGTGAACCACTGCACTTGGCCTAGAAATGTTAAAAAAGCAACAACAACAATAACAAACCCAGGAAGTTAGCTGGGCGTGGTGGTGTGCACCTGTAATCTCAACTACTTGGGATGCTGAGATGGGAAGATCGTGGCTGCAGTGAGTTGAGATTGTGCCACTGCACTCCAACCTGGGCAACAGAGTGAGACCCTATCTCAAGAAAAAAAAAAAAAGGAAAAAAGCAACAACAACAAAAAGCTGTAGCAGTAGTACCTGAGCAACATCGTTTGATTTTATTTCTTTTAAGCACTTCCCTTGGCCAAACCAACCTCACCCCTTGTTTCCTCTCTTTGATGAGTTTTCCTCCATTGCATCTCTCAGGCCAATCATCAATTATCTGAGAAGTCTTCCTAGACCCCTGTCTGATTTAGAGGCCCCTCTTCTGGGCTCCCATCCTGTTCCATCCTGGGACACCGTGCCCTTGCCTTCATCAGTGCCCTCTAATTGCCGATGCCTTTGTCTGGGACTGCCAGGCGGGAGGCTCAAGGTCTTTGAGGGCTGAGATCATGTCTGGTTTACCTTCGCTTTCCAGTGTCCGCTGCATATAAAGCGCTCAGAAGTGTCTGTTGAGTGAAAGAAACAGCAGAGCACAGTGTGAATCTAGAAAATGAAGCCTGCAAGCAAAGTGGCTGACACTCACCATCTTAGCTTGCGCTCCTCTGAAGGTAGAGCCTGAGCAGGACACTGGGTGAAGGGAGCTTATTCTGAAGGTGAGAACAGGCGAGGAGAAAGGCCAGGAGGAGGGCTTTCCTGAGCTGGTTATTGCTGTGGGCAGCTGGGGTTCCGTTTCTCTGGCACCCCTACAAGGAACTGTGGGAGGGGAGGCTAGGGCGTGGATTCACCGAATGCCATCCCATTGCTAGGAGTTGTTTGTTTTCCTCTCTGCTCTACATGTGGGCCAAGCCTGCAGCAGGCAGGGAAACGAAGATGTGGCTGGTCCTGTAGGCGGAACTCTGCCCGCAGGCTTGGGAGCTGTAGCTGACCTCAGAGGTGGCTCCGGGGTGTCAGACAGGCCCTAAAAGCGCCAGTGACATTTCCTCATTTCCAGTGTGGGCTCCACTCCAGGAGCCTTTTGTGTCAACCTCAGTCTTACCTCATGTGGTAGGCACTTTTGTGGGGTCCCTCTAGTTTAGGAGAGCATGGTTGGACATCTTGATGCCTCTAAATCTGGAACTTAGAGACGAATGTGGCCTCTTCTCTTTGACCCCGATTCCATTTCCAGCTTGGGAATGTTGCCTGTTGGGGCCGCCTCCAAGATGGCCTCAGTGATTCTTGCCTCCTGGTATTCATGCCCTTATGCAGTCTCCTCCAACTCTGGGTCAGGGCTGGCCTGGGTCGCCAACAGAATATGGTGGAGGTAACAGCATCTGGCTTCTAAGGCTAAGTCATAGGAGGTATTACATCTTGGCCTCTTGGAGATCTCACTCTGGGGGAAGCCAGCCGCCATGCCATGATAGCACATGGGCAGCTCCGTGGAGAGAAACCAAGGCCCCCAGGGCCAACAGCCAGCGCTAATTTGCCAACAATGTGAGTGGCCTGCCTTAGATGACAGCTCCAGGGGACATCTGCCCACACCTTCATGGGAGACTCCAAGCAAGAATTGCTCCACTGAGCCCTTCCCTGATTCCTGACCCACAGAATCCATGAGCATAACGAATGGTTGTTTCATGCCACTATATCTGATTTGCAGCCATGGTAACTGGGACACCCTGTGCTTCTTGGAGGACCTCAGCTTCTTCTAAAGGAATATGGCTTTTCTTATGTGGCTTTAATAAGTAAGCATGACTCAACATGGACCTTCCCAATAGCAGCAAGAGACTTATCCGTGATGTTTCCATGTGATCCCACCTTTTATAGAGGCTCAGAGGACAGTGTGAAGAGGTGAACTGGGGAAGCAGCCCAAGATGCTGGCAGTCACCAAGCCAATTAAAGTAAATAATTGATCATTTATTGGGTGGAGCTCATCACTGCGAGTGGTCACATAGAGAATTCATGTCCTAACCTATGCGGGCTTAGCCATGAGACTGACTGGGAACTCAGCCATGGACTTGAGGAAGGGGAGGAAACCCAAACTGCACTGGCCTGCTGGGCTCGCCCCCAAGGGCAGGTCCCGCAATCCACACCAGCAAGCCACGTATTATTAGAATGATTCTGGAGCTGGTGTGGGCAGTGTCAGTGCCCAAGAGAATCTAGCTTGGCAGGTAGACCTGGTGACCAGCAGCTTCAGATCTGGAAGGCAGGCTGGATGTGGTCCCAGGTTCCATCCATGATGCATACAGTGTTGAGTTGCCTGAGTGAGGACTCACAGTCTCTACCAGTGACTGGTTTTCTAGGACTAGATCTTAATTCCTCAAAGTGCTGTAGGGACCTAGCCATAAAAAATGACATATACTTATGAAAATGCTCCAAATGGGGCCTGACACATGGTGAGCCCTTAATAAGGGTTAGCAATGGTGGTGAGGAGGAGGAGGAGGAGGAAGAGAATGAGAAGGAGGAAGTGGAGGAGAGCTGGCTAATGCAGGGGGGTTGGGGAGGAAGGCCCATGCAGCTCCCAGGTGCCACGCTCCAGGGCACACCATTCCTGGCCTGGGTAACAAGCGAAGTCGTAGCTCCCACCTGTGGGTGGGTCTGCCTTGGTCAGAACTGGCGGAGTATCTGGGGTGCAGCCCCTTTTCCTGGGAAGGTGAGTGTTTGAGTGGGGAGAACTGGAAGCTGGGACTCCCACTCTCATGCATTATGAGAATGGAAGAGACAAGGAGCAAAGAAGCCCAGAATTTGCATCCAAGGAAGGGCTGACTCAGGATGAAACAGGCTGTGAGGGTGGAGGATGGATAGTGAGTAAGGCCTGGACAGAAATGAAATTTTCCTAGGGGAGGAGAGGAAGAGGAGAGAGAGGGCTTAGATGACCAGTGAAGGTCGAATGAGAAGTCTGGCCTTAAGTCCCTGCTCTTTTCAGAGGAAGAGAGTCAGTGTCTTTTTTTATTTTAATTTTAATTTTTTTTATTAACAGAGAAAGAATGGTAAAGTAGGATTTGAATACCTGGGTTACAGGGGAGTAAGAGGATTGAGAACAATTTCAGATATGGAGCACTGGATGAGGAGAGAAGTCTAAAGGCCACACAGGGTATGCATGGTCTCACGGCAGGAGTGGGGATGAATAATGAGACATTGATGCTATGAAAATCAAGTATCAGTCTCTTATTAGGAACAAAGCACAACCACATTCACACAAGGCCTAATACAAGCAATGCTTAATGCAGCATAAGCTTCAATTATGGTTTTACAGGGCTAGAGGCACAGGGGACTCCAGGTTTACTGGTCCATGGAGAGTTCCTGAACCACCGCAACTTCCACCAGGTTACAGACTATATGCATCGCACTGCCTGTGTCACTGGTTTTTTAGAGAAGAGTGGCTTCAGCTATATGCAATAAATGTGCATTGGGGACCTACGATGAGCCAGAGACACAGAGCTGAGTATAACATGGCCCTGCTTTGTAGGACACATAGTCTAGCAGCGAAGAGCAGGAGTAAGACAGCACAATAACATAGGGTTGAGAGAGAAGGTCAAGGTGTGGAGGTTCACAGAGAAGGGGCGACCGACTCCAGATGGACTTATCAGAAAGAGCTTCTTGTGTGGGACGTGTTTCATGATCTAGTAGCAGCTACCTTTCAGTAAGCACCTACTGTGAACTGGCTCTTCATGTGCACCGTCTCGTTTGATATCTATAAAAATCCTGCAAGGAAGTTGCTAGTATCCCTGTAATATATGAGGGGAAATGATCCAAAGATGTTAATTTGCCTAAGGTCACACAAGTAAAGGGCAGAGAGGCTGGGATTTGAACCTCCGTATGCTCTATAATTAAGTAAAAAAGAGTCAATAAGAGCAGACCCAGAAATAACCCAGATGTTGGAGTAGGCAGGCAAGAACATAAAGAAGCTATTACATGTATTTTCAAGGACTTAAAGGACAAGATGGTCATATAGAGTAAACAGATAATGAATATCAGCAGAGAAATGGAAACAAAAAAATCACATTGTGATAGATGATAGATATATTTTGGTTTTCATCCATGATTCCTGGCTCTAAGCTCTTCTAAACCTTGTTATTTCCTAAGTGACTACAGCAGTAAAAATATCTGTTGTTAAAATATTTGTCTTTGCCCTTTGTTCCTGAAGTACCTCCTGAATAATAAAGGTGGAATACAATCTTTTATTATTTTCCTTTTTTTTTTTCAAAAACACCTGAGCTTATGTTAATGACATGATTTTTGGAAAACCCCTAGAAACCACAAGATGGGGAAACTTGTTGCCAGAGAAAACTATGCCCAGAGGGCTGTAGTTTTTAGTTCCATCACCCAACCCCTGGCGAGGGGAGAGAGGGCTGAAGATTAAGTTGATCACCAATGGTGAATGGTTCAATCAATCATGCCTATGTAATGAAGCCTCCATAAAACCCAAAAGGACAGGATTGGAGAGGTTGCAAATAGCCAAATGCATGGAGGCTTACACATTCATGTGCCAGAAGGGTGGTGCACCCCAACTCCATGGTGACAGAAGCTTCTGCACTCAGGATCCGTCCATACCTCACCCTGCGCATTTTCTCTTCTGTCTATTTATTTGTATATTTAAAAATATCCTTTACATAGAAGCTGGTAAACATAAGCATGTGTTTCCCTGAGTTCTGTGAGTTGCAGCAAATTAATTTAACCCAAAGAGGGGGTTATGGAAATCCAGATTTCTACCTGGTCAGTCAGAAGCCAATTAATGTAAAGGAAACCAGGACAAGAGAAGTAGAAAACAAACAAAAATCTGAGATAAATAGAAAAAAAATTGCAAGATTGTAGGCCAAAACTCAACCATAACAATAATTATATTAAATGTAAATGGATTAAACACATCAATTAAAAAGCAGAGATTGTCAGACTGGATAAAACAGCAAGAGCCAACTATATCCTGTCTATGTAAGGTGCTATTTAACTATAAAGATACCTATCCTTTTACTTTTAACTAAGGTATAAAGTATGCAAATGCTAAACAAAGGAAAGCTGAAATGTGACTGTATTAATATTGAACAAAACAGACCAGAGCAAAGCCTATCAGGGCAAAAGAGGGACATTTCAAATGATAAAGAGAACAATATGACAATAATAAATGTGTTGGCACACAATAGCAGACTTCAAAGTGCATGAAGCAAAAATGGACAAAACTAAAAGAGAAGCAGACACATTCACAATCACAGTTGGAGATTTTAATGCTTGTTTCTTAGTAACTGATATTATGAATAGACTTTGATCTGTGGCACTGGGGAAACTGGGCAGTGCCCAGATGCTGCCTCTTGGAATGAACATGAAGTGAATAAACTATTATCATGACCCATGTTTGTGGCAAACACTGTGTCAAATTAGCCTACCGGTAAGCAATTCTTGCCATGATTCTGTGCTATTTCATTTGCTCTTGCCTCATAGTTAATAGTGTTCCTATTCCACTTGAGGAAACTGAGCCTAAGAGAAACAAGGCAATTTGTCCCTGTTTCGCAGCCAGGGGTGTGGGTGATAGAGACTAGACAGGAACCACAACCTTGGTTTTGTGTTCTTCCCACCTCCCCTGATGCCCTGGGGCACATAGCACCCACTTCTCTTTAAAGCTCTCACAATAGCCTCCAGTGGTTTGGGGCAGAGATTTATTAATAAAATTTTGTAGGCAGAGCCCAGAAACATTAAGTAACTAACAACCAAAGTGTTCAGACTAGAAGCCCTGCTGACGTCCTGCTTCACTTTCCTTTTCAAAGGAACCTCTTTTTGTCTTTACCTTTTTTATTCCTCAATGACTTGGCCCAGAAGCCATTATGTGCCAGGCACTAAGAAGCCCAGCTTGGGGTCCTCCTGGTGGAAGAGACGTTCCTATTCATTCCCCGCCATCTCCCGGTCCTGCTCCTCGTTGCTCCTCGGTGCACATATATTCTCAATTTCAATTTTCTCTGTTCAAAATCTGGGCATTTTTATTAAAAAGGATCTATATACAAAACAAAGGAAGAAGTACTGCTGCCATTGCCAGAGACCAAAGAAATTATAACAAAGTGCAGAATATAAAGTCCCAAGAGAACTTCCTTTTCAGCCCACACTTAGCCAGAAGATATGCCTTCACTCAAATGCTCACACATGTGTGGAACACACATATGCCTTGCACAAAATTCTCAATTTATGTTCACAGACACAATCACTTGCATGCTTGTTACACACAGGCCTCCACACTTGGCAAACATCCAGGGGTGTGCCTACACACACACATGCCCATATATTCATACCGTTGAATGAGGGAAATATAGCCTTCAGAAAGACTGTGAGCTTGCTTGACTTCTACTCAACGAATTTTTGATGATGTCTTCACCAGCAGGAAAATAATGAATTATTTATCAAATTATTCAATAATTAATAAAAGTCATCACCAAAGGCTGGGCTGAGCTATAGCTCTGCATAATTCCTCACTGCCACCTGCATAGGCATATGTGTGTGGGTATGTCCGTATGTAAGAAATAGAGAGGCAGAGGTGACCGCTTAAACAAAGCCTCCTATTTTAAATTAGCCTTAAAATACACTGCTCATGGCCTTGACTCAGTTTCCTGGCTTTTTGTTTCTTCATGGTATTGCCACTGGCAAGAAAACAAAGAGCCACAAAATTTCTCTCTGCAAGCTCATCCCCGGCTTTGTTTCTGATGAGCTTTGTGCCCATGATACCACTGAGATTTACCCCAGAGACTCTTTAAATGTGCCACCAAAGAAAAATCTACAATAAGAGAAAAGACTGATAGTTAATACGCTATAAAAAAGGTTCACTCCAATGAGTCAAAGAAATGGAAAAGTTGTAAGCACAACAAGGAGATGCTACTCTTTGCTTTCAAATTAGATGGATGTTTAAAAAATACTAACATGGCAGCATTCTGGTGATGGTGCTTCCAGATGAGAACCCTCTCTCGACGGTCGCTGGGGTGGCACAGGTTGGAACTACTGTTTCTGGGACACGACTTGACAATATGCTTTCAATATTTGTCATTCGTCTTTCAAATGTTCATATCTCTGAGTCTACACCTGCTTCCGGGACTCGATTCTGAGAAAATAGTAAATATGTTTACTTAATATAAAGCTCAGTGTAAGGCTTGACATGCAAAGATGTTCAACGCAGTATTGTTTACAGGAGGGACAGCTTGACTGCTCTGAGGCCTGGGATCCACAGCCCGACCACATGGGTGCCTCTGCTGCCCCCACGCCCTCCACGCTTCACCTTGTTCTTTGTTGACAATTTCATTCTTTCCCATCTGTCTCTAAACTTCCACGTGTTTTCCCCACTTGCCTCTTTCTCTGCTGGTAACTCTGCTGCGGCCAAATACCAAGTGGATGGAAGTTCCCTCACTGTCTCGACCTCAAAGCAACCAGCCGACCCACTCTGTCCTAAACTCTTTCCCTTCCCTCCTATTGCAGCAAGGAAGCGGTCCCCGTTGCATGCTGGCTGCCCGCCCCCACTCTCAGCTATCAAGGATTGTGCAATTATCTCTACTCTCCTAAATCTTTGCTCCCTCCCTCCCTTTCTCCTGGATCATTCCCAGAAGGACACAAAAGTGTCTAACATCTCCAAACTTTAAAACGTCCTCCTCTGACCTCGTATCCCCCTCCAGGGAGCACTCCATTTCTGCTGCTCTTCAGGGCCAGAAATTCTGAATGTTCTACCAAGGCTTTCTTTAAGTCTAGATTCACCATCTTTGGTACTTGACTTCAGTACCTCCTCCCACCGCCACCGGCTCACTCCAGCCAAGCGTTGCACCTAGCGTTTTGCTGAGCTGCAAGTGACCACAGCTGGTCGTTCCGTCCTTCTTGAAGTACCTTCTCCTCTCGGCCCTTCCTGCTCCTCTGGCCTCCCTTCCCATTCTCCGGACGCTGCTCTTCCTCTGCACAGCCTCTGCATGGCATTTCGGCCCCAGGATTCTCCCTGATCTGCACACCTGGGCCCGACCTGGTCCAACTCCACCTCTCCTGAGGTGACTCCCACTCAGGCACATGACCTTATGCACCATCCTTATGCCAGTGACACCCAGATGGACATCTCTTAATCCCAGCTCCAGGCTTGGTTTCCCCAACTGCCCAGTGTTTCTAGAATGGATGGTGAAGTTCTCCAAGTTCGCACGGCAGAAGGAGCCTTTTTGATGACCGTCCTCTCCCTGGATCTGTGTCTGTGATAATGGCACTGTCCACCCGGTTGCTTACATTAAGCGCTAGAAATTGTGCTAGATTCCTCTCGCCCCTTTCCCTATTCCCGTATTCTCTGTCTCCTCCAACAGGAGGAGCCACGCATCTCCCCTCCAGCATGCAGCGTGTGCCCGGGGTGGCTGCGGTTCGCCCTGATCCTCATCCCTCGCGTGGACCACAGCCACAAACTCCCGCCTGGGCCTCCTGTCCTCTACAATAGAATCTCATACTGTAGCCAGCAGGATCTTTAAACAGTAGAAGTCAGATCCATCAACTCTTTCCAACACCTTCCCCGTGCTTGGACCAGAACCCAGACCCCCTGACCAGCACAGGAAGCCCCTGTGACGCCCCCGGCCCACCCCTGCAAACAAAGCACACAGACTGTCTCACTGTTACAGGAACCTGCCGAGTGGGTCCCCACCTCAGGACCTTCGCACTGGCCTTTCCCTTGCTCTGGAATGGGCAGATGGCTGCCTCCTTCTGCTCATCACCTCCCAGCTTAACCTTCTCCTCCCCAAGAGGCCTCACCTGACCTGACCACCCCACCTGAAGTAAACACCAAGTCACTGCAGATCACTTCACCTTATTTTTGTTACTTATTCATACTTTGCAATACTAAATTTCAGATGTATTTCTCTCTGATATTTTTCTTCATTTTATTTCGGAGTCAGGGTCTTACTCTGTCTCCCAGGCTGGAGTGCAGTGGTGCAATCACTGCTCAGCATAGCCTCTACCTCCAAGGCTTAGGTGATCCTCCCACCTCAGCCTCCTGAGTAGCTAGAACTACAGGCGCGCACCACCGCGCATTGTTTGCAGAGATGGTTTTGTCATGTTGCCCAGGCTAGTATTGAACTCCTAGGTTCAAGTGATCTTCCTGCCTCGGCCTCCCTAAGTGCTGGGATTACAGGCATGAGCCACTGTGCCGGGTCTGTTATTTTTCTTACTTTTCTCTCTTTCTCTCAGTCTCTCCATCATTCACCTGCCGTTTTATTTTTGAACATAGACTTCATGAGAGCTTTGTCTGCTTTGTTTGCTGCTGTATACAGAACAATGCTGGCCTGTTCTTTCAGGAGTGTCATTTAGTTCCTCTTTTGAAATTATTATTCTACATTATTTTACATATATAACTATATGTTTACATATTTTACATATAACATTTCTATATTATTAACAGTATAAAAAGGCAATTAAAGGTCAACACCGGAGAAAAATTTCTCTGAGCATACATTTTCTTTCCAGGATAATATTTGACACAAAAGTAGAGCAACTTAGCTCCAGAGCAACGTCAAATCATGGCCAAGTGCATAAGCCCTATGGTTACAATCAAGTCCCTCTTCTGCCCTTACCAGCTGTGTGAACTTGGATAAGTTACTTAGCTTCTCTGGGCCTCAGTCTCTTCATCTGTGAATTAAACCAAACAATAGCCCTCACTTTAAAGGATTGTTCTAATGATTAAAAGATATAATTCAGAACCCCTTAGCAAAGTATCTGTCACATAATAGGGCTCCATAAATGTTAGCTTTCTCTCTTCATAGTGAATTGAGGTAACTTTTCGAGACATCCAGACAGTGAGTTGCTGTAACCAGAGCAGTTTTTCAGAAAGTAAATCCAAAAGCCACTCAGCTGCATGTTACAGAAAATAGCTCAAAGAGATTCAAATGAATTGGACATGGATTCACATCTTCATTCATCCCACAAATCTCTGTGGGGTGCTCAAGGCATGCCAGGCCCCTGGTAGGACTAAGGGCAGCACAGAGCCAGGGCCACACTCAGGGAACTTGCAGCCTGGCCTCAGAAGGACAGAACTCCTGGCTCAAGCCTCTGCACCTTGGCTCAGGCTGTGCTTGCTAGGTTGAAAGCCCCTTGCTCATCTCATGAGAGAAATCCTGGCCCTAAAACCCAGCCGCTAGAGCTCTTCCCTGGTCCCCATCTCCCTGCCCCGCCTCCCCGTTCCATCTCCTGCAGCTGGAACTGCTCTCTGTTTCCTGAGAGTGCTCATTGCCCTGCATCTGCTGCCCCGCCATGGCTGCGCACACGCTGTACTGGAGCTATTTATGTACGTCTCTGAGCTCCCCAGACAGACACTTCTTGAGGCTGGGAACCTGCCTCATTCACTTCCATAGCCTCTACACTGCAGCTGGTGAAAACTTCGCACATAGTAGGTGCTCAACAAATGTTAGAATTACATGTGGGCAGTAGAGAGGCCACAGATCTGCCCTGGGGCAGGGGAACATCACCCCACTGAACAGAGGTGAAGAGATGGTGTCTTGGATCACTTGATGAGCTATGCCTGTTCTACTAATTCCATAATTCCAACTCTGTTACAGAGCATCGCTTGTATACCACCCCCTGTGCTAGGCACTTTCTAGACATCATTTTATTTTATCCTCCCAACACTTGACAAGTATTCTTTCTTCATTTTATGGTGAGGAAACTGATATGGTTTGGCTGTATCTTCGCCCAAATCTCATCTTGGATTTAGCTCCCATAATCCCCACAGGTAACGGGAGAAACTCAGTGGGAGGTAATTGAATTATGGGGGAGGGTCTTTCCCGTGCTATTCTCCTGATTATGAATAAGTCTCACGAGGTTTGGTGGTTTTGTAAAGAGGAGTTCCCCTACACAAGTTCTCTTGCCTGCTGCCATGTAAGATGTGACTTTGCTCCTCATTCACCTTTTGCCATGATTGTGAGGCCTCCCCAGCCATGTGGAACTGTGAGTCAATTAAACCTTTCTTTTATAAATTACTCAGTCTTGGGTATGCCTTTATTAATGGCACGAGAACAGCCTAATACAGAAACTGTCGCTCTGACAGGTAGAATGATGTGTCCCAAGTCACCAGTGAGTAATTGGAAGAACCAGGACCTGAAAGCAGCTGTCTTACTCCATCATGTCAGGCATTGTGTGTGAAAATGACTTTTTGTTTTTAATGAGATGCAATTCACGCAACATATCATTAACCATTTTAAAGTAACAATTTGGTGGTATTTAGTACATTTACAATGTGTGTAACCACTACCTGTATCTAGTTTCAAAATATTTTCATTACTCCAGAATAAAACCTTGTATTCATTCTCTCCTAGAGCCAGCTGTTAGTAACCCAAATCCCTTTCTACCTCTATGAATGTACCTATTCTGGACATTTCATATAAATGGAATCATACAATAATGACCTCTGATATGTGGACTCCTTCAGTTCACTTTCTAGTTTCACACATATTGTAGCATGTATGAGCACTCTCTTCCTTTTAAATATTTATTAGACACAGGGTTTTGCCATGTTGCCCAGGCTGGTCTGGAACTCTTGAGCTCAGACAATTTGCCCTCATCAGATTCTCAAAGTGCTGGGATTATAGGAATGAGCCACCACGCCTGGCCCTCAGGAAGTTTTATGCATGATCTCATTTAGTCTCTCAACAACCTGGCGAGGTAGATATCATTAACCCAGCTTACAGAGAAAGAAAAGTGGACTTGGAAAAGGAAGGGACTTGCCCAAGGTCACACAGCTGAGAAAGGGCAGATTCCAGTCCAGACCCTCTAGGATCCCAGAGTTCTCGTGCACCAGCCCCCAGCCCATTGGAAAGCCCTGGGAAAGCCAGCTCTGTCCTAGTGTGGTCAGACTCCCGCCATCTGGGATCTCAAGTGCACCACACAGTCCTTGCCTTTCACAGTGTTCCTGGTGGGGCTGAGCTGCTGGGGCTGGGGCAGTGGACAGCGGAGACCAGCATTCAGGCTTAGGCCAGAGTGATCCATCCACCACGCCAGGGGCTTCTCCAGGTGGTTTGGGAAGGAAACCCATTAAGGTGGAGGGGCAGTGACGTCCACGCTGAGCGGACAAGGCCCTTGAGTGGGCTTCGAACCGGTGGTGAACTGTCCCACTCAGGCTGGGGGACCTCCTTCTGCACAGCAGGCCGCTGGGATACTTGTCTCCCCAAGGAAACCTTGCAGGTCTGGGGTTTTAAGAGCCTGGGGCTTGGGGGACCTCAAAAAGAGTAACCCACTGTGCTGGGCACACCCACTGTGCTCAGGACCCTGGCACTGTGCCAGCTGCTTCCTGTCCATTGTCTGATTCCATCTTCTGGAGAATAAGCAGGGTGAGTTCATGCTCTCCATCTCCCATATGGGGAAACTGGGGCTCAGGAAGGGGTGGGTTCTCAGGGTTCCACAGTAAGTGCCATGATGGAGACTTGAACCTACATGGGTTCCCCTGGACAGCACCGCTCCCCTGACACCCGGCTCCCTCATCACCTCCCCTTGTTTCTGCAGCTCTGAGCTTTCCTCAGAACCCTGAGCTGTGTGCCCAGGAAACTGGTAGCCACAGGCACGCCCTGAAGGCAGGGGACCCTCAGTTCCCAGCCTTGGTCCACAGGTTCCGCGGCTCTCTCCCTGTCTTCCTCTCTCCCAGAGAGGACTCTGCTCTCTATGGCCACCCTAGCCCAGAGACCCTCCCTGCTGGGACCCAACCACTGCTCTGAGGGGCCATCTGGCCTAAACCTTGCACCTCGACTTTTTTTTGAGGGGTCTGCATCCAGCGAGATGTAGGGACAGTAGTGACCCCAGGGACTGTCTCCCTCCTGGCTGTGGAGGGCTGTGGCCCCTCAGCTCGGGGTGTGGGTGTGGTGCTGGGTGGTTAAGGGGTCCTCAGGCTTTGAGGCTGAGCTGAGGCTGGTCCCAGAGAGCCATAGCAGGAGAGAGGGAGCTGGGGCTTGGCCTCAGACCTGCATGGATTCCAAACTAGCCTCTGCCACGTGCCAGCCAGGTGATCCCTGGGCACGTGCTTTTGCCATGTTTGCCATTTCACGGGGCTGCTGGGAGGATTGGCGGGGGGGACGCTGGCCCCTCTGTGCTCTTACTTCCATCTGCTTGTCAGACCCTCCTGCCACCCCGCAGGGGCCAGGTCTAATTACTCAGTCTTGCTGGTGGGGAAACTGAGGCATGGAGAGGCTACGAAACCCACCCATGGTCTGGAAGATGCAATGTGCTGCTGGACTCCATAGCTGGCTTCTTGACCTGCTGCCCTGGTACACTGCAGGCACCCAGAAGGGGATGGGGTGAGAGGTAGAAGGGAGCCTCCCAGGTGTCTGCCCCAGAGGACTGCGCCTCCCAACCAGGCCAGGTGCTTGCGGAGGCGATGGGCATGGCAGCGACCACTCCTCCAGGCTCCCCTGTTGGCTCCCACCTGCAGGCTGCGGCTGTGGGACCCTATCGAGCCAGGCAGCATCTGACTCAGCCCCATGTCATCAAGGCTGCGAGGAAACTCCCCTGGGGGACCTCCCGACCCCAGGAGCTGGGTGCCTGCGGGGGCGGGGCTGTCCCGTGGCTGCTCCCGGAGGGTGGTGGAGTGGGGATGTGGGTGAGGCCTCTGCCTGGGAGCCCGCAGCGCTGCCATCACGTAGGGGCAAGGGTGCTTGCAACGTCAGGGTTGGGGGCGCATTCTCTGGAGTCTGAAAAGCAGTTCCTCTAGCTTCAGAGACAGGAACCAATCGATCCTCCCTGTCATCTTCAGGGAGCAGTTTCTATTGCGTCTTGCATACCTCCTGGGACAGGATTATCACCACCTGTTCTGCTTGGGGCCAGGCCTGGAATGTCGAAGTTCTTTCTTGAGTAAAGACAGAGACTCTGTGGCATGAATGTCTCATGGAGAGGAAGTCTCTCTGTCAGTTCTCTCTCTCAGGTTTCGTTCTGCCCTTAAGAGCCACTGGCCCTTGATTTTATTATTTAACTTAGGAAGGTGGAGTTCTACTACGGAGACAGACCTGCCTTCAGATTCCAGCTTCCTTCCTTAACAGCACTCTGATGGACTCCATCCAAGGGGTCTCAGTCTCCCAGCCTCTACCTTGTCACTTATAAAGTGGGGATGAGAAGACTCCTCCTTGGGTTTGTCATCAGGAGTGAGTGAGAAGACGAAAAACCCCTAGTGCAGAGTTTGGCACATAGTAGATGCTCAAGAAATAGTAACTATTGTTCACGTTGATTCTAATGTCTTTCCCACATAACAATCCCTTAAAGTATTTTCAGTTCTCCAGTGCCCCCTGAATCTCCTCCCCAGGTTAAGTACCTCCCCTCAACATGCGTGGTTTCTGGAGCTTCCATCTTCCTGTTTTTTCCTCTGGAAAGACTGATTTTGTTCATGTCATTCATTCACTTATTCATCCCACAAACATATGTGAGTACCTGATATGCACTAGTGCTACCAAGAAGAAAATGACACCAAGCCAGGCGCTACTTGAGAGGCTGAGCAGGAGGGGGAATCACTTGAGCCCAAGAGTTTGAGACCAGCATGGGTGATAGAGTTTGAGACCAGCATGGGTGATAGAGCGAGACCTTATCCTCCATCCCCTGCCCCTCACAAAAAAAGAAGAAAATGACACAGACCCTACTCACTGTCTAAAAGGAAAAATGGACATCAAACATTGCAAGCCAATATCTAAAGGGTAAAACAACAGAGTCCAGAAGCATCGTCTGGAAGCAGGATGACGGATCTAGAGAAATGTGGTCAGACCCTTGATCTCAAGGTGTCTACAGGAAGTGGCCTGGTCTATAATGTCCCCAGGGTGACCACAGATCAGGGCCTCAAAATGTGACATGAATGTCTAATGGATCACTAACTGGGCAACCATAAAGAAAAGATCTGGAGGACTTGAAGAAACGGTGTTAATTTCAGAGATGTCTACAGCCCTGAAATGGATCTGGTTCTGTGTGTAACCTGGGGGTACACACAGAATCCATCAGTTTGTTCTGCAGCTTTCCAGTGTGAACCCAGGAGATCAGAGCTGCAAGACCCCTCAGCCGCCTCCGCCCAGCTTGCTTATTCTATAGCTGAGGATACAGAGGCCAAGTCGGGGCCAGGGACTGAAGCTCACTTAAGTCAGCTGAAGTAAGAAGGGGCCAGTCACTTTGAGGACACAGCGCTGTCTCACGGTACCAGGACAGCTTGACCACATGATGGTTGGATGGATCAAAGAGGGCAGTCAGGGCAGTCACACTTGACTGAGGAAGAGGTGGGGACTCCACATTCTGCAGAAATGTGGAGGAGAAAATGACACCAAGCCAGGTGCTGTAGCGTGTGCCTGTAATCCCAGGTACTCAGGAGGCTGAGCAGAAGGACCATTTGAGCCCAGGAGTTTGAGACCAGGAACTGAAACCCTTTCTCTGCACCTCCCTTGCAGGCCAGCTTACTAGTCTCCTTACACATGGCGGGAAGCTGGCAGCCATAGCACCGTGCTCATATTTCACAGGGCCAGCCGCCAATGAGAGGCAAAATAACTCCTTTCCAGTATCAACTACAAATTCCCAGGGAAGAAGCTGATTGGCTCAGCTTCATTCAATGCCCACCAGCCCCAGTCAACCATGGTCAGAGGCAATAACTTACGTGGAATGAAAACACAATTTTAGCAGACACATTAATCATCAAGCTCTTACTATGTGCCAGGCACAGGCATTTTGTCAATTGCATCCTCCCAACGAGTCTGTGAAACATGCAAGATTCTCTTCCCCATTTTACAGATGAGGAAACTGAGGATTGGACGGGTTAAGTTACTAATCCGGAGACGTAAAGCTAGAAGATGGGAATTTGAGGCTGAGCAGCCTGACTTCAGAGCTCATACTCTTAGCTGTCAATGTGGACTGCCCCCACGGCTACAGTCTGTTGCAACTACGTGGGAGGGAACAAGGAGGAAGTTTCCAGAAAAAAAAAAGGTGGCCAGGAAGGCAGGTGCATTAGTCAGGGTTCTCTAGAGGGACAGAACTAACAGGATAGATATATACATAAAGGGGAATTTATTAAGTATTAGCTCACACTATCACAAGGTCCCACAAAAGGCCATCTGCAAGCTGAGGAGAAGGAGAGCCAGTTCGAGTCTCAAAACTGAAGAACTTGGAGTCCAGTGTTCAAGGGCAGGAAGCTTCCAGCACAGGAGGAAGCTGTAGGCTGGGAGTCTAGGCCAGTCTAGTCTTTTCATGCTTTTCTGCCTGCTTTATATTCTAGTCATGCGGTCAGCTGATTAGATGGTGCCCACTCAGATGGAGGGTGGTCCGCCCTTCCCAGCCCACTGACTCAAATGTTGATCTCCTTTGGCAACACCCTCACAGACACACCCAGGATCAATGCTTTGCATCCTTCAATCCAATCAAGTTGACACTCAGTATTAACCATCACAATAGGCCAGTAGTTACCCACTAAAGCCACTCAGGGGTACTTTATTTTAATTTACACTCATATGGCCCTTGATGTGGCCAGACACTGGTCTAACAACCTGAAAGATAAGTGCTATTACCATCCCGTTTTACAGATGAGGAAACTGAGGCACGGAGATGTTAGGGCACTCAATGCATCCGCGGCAGAGCTGGAATCAGATTCCAGGTCTCTGGAACTAAGCACTGGAGTCCCTTTCCCTGCTGTTGCATTGTCTGTTAGTGTGTGGGTGCGTGTGTACACACGTGTGCATCGTCCGTGTACATGTGTGTAGGCATCTCAGTCATGACTGTAGTGCTCAGCCCCACATGAGGTTTCTTGGCATTTCCCTGCCCACTCACCTGAGCCTACTCCTCCTACCCCTTCTGAGTTTGTTTTACTTTGTCATTAGCATGGCCTTGGGCTTTGAAAGCAAATTTCATTACAAAAATGACAGCTGGTAGCCCTCGCAAATTCCTTTTTGCTTTGAAATGGATGATCCAGAGTGGTGACTAAGAAGGACCCTGTTAGCCTTGGTGGATGCACATGAGCAAGGCAGGTCCCAGCTCAGAGGGTGTCTACACCCCCATCCTCAGCTTGGGTGCCAAAACCCCAGGCTGGGGCTTAGTTCTAAGTCTTGACATTGCTCTTAACTTCTGGGTCAACACTGAGCTGTGTTCACTCTGGATCTGAACTGGAAGATGTCATTTTGGATTTTATTATATCCTGATTCTAAGTCACAGCTCCAAAAGGTCTGGTTAGGGGGTTGATCAGTCAGGAACTGAGATCTGCCTTCCTGCTGACAGCTGCAAACTTTATCACTTTGGTCAAGTCAGCTCACCTTCCTCAACCTCTGTTTGCTGATCTGGGAAAAGGGAAGAATACTAATAACTCCTTCTGGGGATCCTCAAAGGGCTTAAAGGAGAAAAGGCTGTGAAGGCATGTACTGCTGCAAAGAATAGCCAACTATTAACATTACTGCCCCCTCAGTCAAATTCTCCAGGGGAACAGGGGGTCATCAGTGGGGGTGGTCCACGTGGCAGGCAGGTCAGGGTCGAGCCTGTACCAATGCCTCCTGCAGGGAACATTTGTCACACCATTATCTGAGCCCTGTCATCCCTGTGTGCAGCTTTGGGAGAGGGACACTGCCTTCATTGTCCGTGCAATGATTAGTAATAACAGAAAGGTTCCTGGTGGTCCCACAGCCCACCCCCACCCCGGCAGGTGAGTTTATTCCCCATCAATGTCCCCCTGAATTTCTCCCCTCAGCCTGTCAGTGGACTTCCCTGGCCACAGTCTTTTGTTGGTCATTTAACAAAGGTGGATTTCAGGGACCATGAAACATTGATTAAGTCACATCTCTAAATTACTCTGCTATCTTCTCCAAAACATTGAGAATGGTTTTCAGGGAAGGCTCCTGCAAACAGAGAGCTTTCCACTTCAGAGAACAAGCTTCATACCCTTTTTAACTCAGGGGTCAGCCTGTGGTGGTGCTCAAGAAATGTTGGATGCATGATGGATGGATGATGAAGGATGATGGATGGACGGATGCATGGATGGATAGATGGATGGATGGATGGATGGATGCATGGATGGATAGATGGATGGATGGATAGAGGAAGGGAGGGATGAAAGGATGGATAGATGGAGATTCAATTCATGGAAGACTACAGGCTCTGTTTTTCTTTGTCCTGGTCTTTAGGAAGAAACATCACTTTTTAAAGTGTCCAGATATTAACTTAACAAATGTTTATTGAGCATCTGCTATATGCTGGGTAAATGGGAGCATAGCAATAAACGAGACACCATTCCTGCCTTCAAGGAGCTTATTACAGTCTTGTGGAAATTGTCTCTTGAGACAGACAATTACAGTACAGTCTATCAAATTTAATTATAGGGGAGGACACATGATCGGTGGTACCAGAGTATCAGCTGGAAATCCAGCTGGAGGGGCATCAGAGAAGGCTTCCTGGAGGAAGGGAAATCTATTGAAACTCATACAGAGGTTTACAAATTGAAGCTTCACAAATTGTTTTGAGTCACCCTTAACATCTATATCCATTCCTGATTATAGATTTTCAAACCAAGTTCTTGCTCTTTCTTGTTTGTTTCTCTGTTTATGAAGACATTAATTCCCTTGGGACTTTTGGAGAGAATAAACTTGACCATTTTCTTTAACGACAATATTTCCCACCCCCCTGTACGCTGGCCTGTGAGTTGAGAAACCTGCTTTAGGTTCCAGCTCTGCCATTGACCTGCTGTGTAGTCTTGGGCAAGGGGCTCTCCCTGTATGGGCTTGAGTTTTCTTATCGGTAAAATGACTCAGTGAACCCTAAAGTCATTTCCACTTGCAGTCAAGCCTGACAGTGTGAAGCTGATTAGTTAATGCAAGATCTTCCCCAGGGTTCCCAGTGGGTTTCACTCTGACAGCTAAGAGGGCCTTTCTCCAAGTCACAAAGGGCCTTTCTAATCCCATAGTCAACACGATGCTTTATATGGCCTCAGGCTTGTGGCTCTACAGGGATGGAGCAGGCCAGGGTGACAGTGACCCTTTCTTCCAACTACCCTTTCTTCAGGCAGCACTGAGATGTAAATATCCTGTAGTGCAGAGTACGGTGGAGTCCTTATGCACAGATTCCACTGTCAATTTTACTTTGACGCTGCAGAAACTCCTACACGTTTCTGACACACAGCCCAGACATCACCTCCTCTGGGAAGCTTTCTGGGATCACTTCTCGTCCACCTACGTAGCCACCACCAGCAGCACTCCCTCCTCGGCTTCCACTTATTGCAGACTGACCTCCAGCCTGGCACTATCACCTTCATGCACTCTCAGCTCCGTGGGTGCCAGGACTGTTTCTTCTTCAACTCTGTGTGCTCAGAGTCTGGCATGAGCACCAGAATCTAACAGGGGCTTAGTAAAGTGGTGGCATGGTTGAAAGAACAGATGACCAACTGACCGAATGAATTAAATGAGACTCCTTCGCCCCCTAACTGGAAATCTATGCTGGACGCCCCTCTGAGCCTCACTTTCTTTGTGTGAATATGATTTGACTGGATCGTCCAAGATATCCTTTAGTTTTAATATTCTGTAGTTTTGGCCAGGTGTGATGGCTCACGCCTATAATATCAGCACTTTGGGAGGCTGAGGTGGCAAATCACCTGAGGTCAGGAGTTCGAGACCAGCCTGGCTAACACGATGAAACCCTGTCTCTACTAAAAATACAAAAAATTAGCCAGGCGTGGTGGCGGGCACCTAATCCCAGCTACTTGGGAGGCTGAGGAAGGAGAATCGCTTAAACCCGGGAGGTAGAGGCTGCAGGGAGCCAGGATTGCGCCACCGCACTCCAGCCTGGGGGATAAAGGGAGACTCCATCTCAAAAAGAAAAAAAATCTGTAGTTTGACTGAGATTTGTCAGCCTGAAATATCCCTAGCCCCTGGCTATGCCCATCACCCCTCCTGTCACCCCAGCCATCCCCACGCACAGACACCAGCTGCCTGGTATTTGGTGTCCCTGGCCTCTTGGGTTTGGTGAGGCCATTGTCCTTGTGACTATATTCTTTATTTCCAGATGTCAGTGTGTGTATCTGTGTGTGTGTGAGTGGTAGGCAGCTTCCTGGGGAAGCCATCAGCTCTTCATGGAGAGGGACTTCCTTTTCCTTGTGTCTTCCTCGGCTCTGTGTCCTGCTCCAGGTGGCCCTTGGAGCAGGACACACCCTAGGCCTTGGGTTGGGCTCTGGAACAAGTGAAGACTGATAGGGGTTGGGAAGGGGAGTGGTCTCAAATGGCTCCAAGAAACCAGGAGAGATTTCCTGGAGGAGGCAGCATTTGAGATTGGTCTTGACGGAGCGAGGCCTGGAATGCATGGGTAGGGGGTATGCAGGTACTTCTTCAGGTACTAGGGAGCCACAGCAGACTTTTTGAACTGAGGAATGACTTGACCAGAGCTGCAGTTTGGAAAGACCCAACTGGCAGCACGGTGAGGTGGGCAGGAGCCAGCCTGGAGGTGGAGGAAACAGCAGCTGGGGAGCTGTTGCAGGAGGTTTCAGTAAAAAGCCGCGAGTGATAAGTTCCATTTTTTCTTTCTCATTATTTTTTTTAAGCATATCTTGCCTGGTTCCTGCAGGACCGGCTGGCTTAATAACTCCTGAGTTGAGGTTTGACAGGTGGATGCTGGGCTCATCCCGCCTGCTCGTTCTGCAAAGACCCAGCCTATTTCAGCAGAAAGCCAGTCAGTGCCAGCGGCTCTGGGGTACTGGACAGCTGCCAAGGCCAGGGACTGCCGGGCTGCAGCGTGTGCTTTCTGGACCCTGGATTTCATTTCGACACAAATCCCAGATCATGCTGCTGGGGCTTGGACCTCACACCCGTCTCTCTGTTTGTTGTCTCTGAGGAAACAGGATGACTTTCTGGTCCTGATGTCATGCTGGCCATGAGAGGAGGGGCATCTTCAGGAACCCCCTGCCCAGATGGGATCTGGAATCGGACAGCTTTTGCCTAGGGAAAGTCCAAGCCAACCATCCGTTCATCCCCAGCTGAAAGAAGAAGCCCTCCTCCACTGTCTTTCAGCCAACAGCTCCCTTGGGACTTTGGGGGGAACTTAGGGAAGGACAGGAAAAGAATTCTGGGGCAAAGAATAATATGATCTCCTACCCACCATCAGTAACTTTTAGGAGCAATCACTCCCAGAAAACTTCCCAGAGCCCGCTGGGGACACCCCTATCCAGCCGCCTGAACTTCTTCCTTCTGTTAAATTAACGCATCCCACCGGGTTTGTGAGAGGAGAGCTGGGGTTTGTGAGTGGGGCTGGAGTTCTTCTGGTCCTGTCCCTCCTAGTTTTCTCCTTTCTGCTCCAGGGACTAGCATGGAAGCGCTGACCCCCTTTCGTGGAGGAATTGAAACGTGAACTGTCTAACAAAGCTAAGGAATTCTTTCCAGGGATCACTCTTCTGCCCAGGAGGCTGCCGAAACTCCCCGTTGCTCTGGTGATTGTGGAATCCTCAGCCTGGTCTTTTGGAGCCTCCAGGTAAGGTGTGCCTGGACACATGCCTGACTTCCTGTCCCACCAGCCATGCCCTGTCTGTCATGAAAGTGATCAACAGGCCTGTACAGTGTACAGGCCTCTGTCTGTCACAGGCCTGTACAAATGCCCCTTCCTCCGTGACACCTTCAGAACCATTCCTGACAAAGAGATTTCCTTCTTGAATACTTTTCCTATGCCACTGAGATGAAAAATGCGCTAAGCACACGTCACAGCCTTCTGCACGGTCCGTCTGAGGCAGATGGGACTCAGACAAAAGAAGGGGTGCAGAGAGTAAAAATGGTGAGCCAGAGTAGAGCCATCTTTGCCCCAAACACCTCAGGACTCTGTGCCATGCAACCAACCCCTGCCCTGCCTGGACTTCTGTTTCTTGTCCTGCTCCTCTGGCTTTGGGCTTAGGACCTGAGTCTCCCACCTGCCATCTTCCTTACTTGGGCGCCTTATAATATACACCAGATACTGTGCTTGCCTCATATGATGTCATTTCATCTTCACAATAACCGTAGGGTGGTAGATATCCCTAGTCCCATTTAACAGATGGGGAAACTGAGGCTTAGGCAGGCCATTTGACTTATCTAGGTGACTTGCCCAAAATTGCATTCATTCATATTTACTGAGTGCCCGATATGTGTTGAACAAAACAGATTTTTTCCCTGTTGTCCTGAAACAGATCCAGAGCCTGGACTTGGACCCTGCAAGGGAGCACAGGGATCCACTCTGAGGCTGGGAGACAAAGGGACCACAGGCCTCCTTGAATGTGACTCTGGCTTCTTCCAGTGAAATGTAGAGATTCATGTTTTCTTTCTGTGTCTTGGGCACTCAATCCATCACATTTTCTGGCATTCAGGGCCACCAACGGCTTGGGCTGCAATCCAGTAGAGTCATTCTTCCTACTGTTTCATCTTTAAAATGAGAGCTGAAGGGCTGTTGATCACTTTCATGAGCTGCAGGAGATGATGGCAGCCTGATGGGGCTGTAATTTCCCGAACTCCTGTCTTCTCTCCACTCCTGCACATTGATGGGACCGGGCTATTTGCCTTCAGGGACTGCACGCTGTCATCCCGGTGACGGATCCCCCGTCAACTCCTGGTTGAGTCCCTCTCAAACTTTCAAGTCAGAACCTGTAGAGGCAGGAGCAGGTCCATAGAGGAAGTCAGTCTGGTGCCAGCCATACCAACAACCTCTGTGTGTGCCAGGATTACTGTGGCCAGAGGTGGAGGATCCTAGAGGAACACACTAGGCTCCCTCAGCCAGGCTCTCTGAGGGTTAATGGCTGGAGCAGGGGAAAGAGTGTTGGGAAGACTTGGGAGGGCTTGTCACTGTGGTCCAGAAACTACTCTGCAGCTTTGCTGGAGGTGGGGAGAGAAATGAAGGATCACATCAGCACTGAGTTTATGATGAGTCACACACCGTGCTAGCCTTTTCCAGATGGCACCTAATTTCACCTCCGTAATGACTGTATGAAGAAGACGATCTTGACTCTATTTTAGAGACAAGGAAACTGAAAAAGAGGCCAAGCACCTTGCCCAAGATCACACCGTTATTAAGCAGCAGGACCAGGATTTAGACCCTGAGCTGACATTCAGCCCATGATCCTTCCACTGTACTGCTAAGGTGGTCCAGAAGCTCGGGGCTAATTCACATGTATCAAAGTCCCAAGAGACTGATATACAAACTGGAAAGTGGGGTTATTGGTTTATGGAACTGATCTACTTTCTCCAGGACCTAGAATATTCCTGGTCATCAGGGTTAAGTCATCCATTGGTTTTCAGTAGGCACAAAAGCAGAGGGAGCAAAGTTATGCATTCCTGGGAATTATTTCTCTGAGGCTGCAAAAATGCCTGGTGAATTCTCCCAATCCCCATGCATGAGGGCCCTCTAGTGGGTGGGTGGGAGGCTTTTACCAGCTGCTGGTGGAACATCAATAAATCTTATTATTTTGGCTTCCTTTTTTTCTTCGTCTATAGATTCCTTCTAGAACTTTGTCCTGGTTATCAATTGCTATATAGCAAAATAACCCCAAACTTAGTAACACAAAATACCCATCATTGTTGCATGCACAAATTCTGTGGATCAGGAATTTGGGTATGGCACAGAGGAGATAGTTTGTCTCCATCTTGTCTGGGGCCTCATCTAGGAAGACCCAAAGGGTAGAGGTGACTCAAATGGCTGTGATCTGGAACCATCTGGAAGCTTCTTCACTTATCAATCTGGTGTCTGGGCTGGGACACCTATTCAGATCTCCCTGTCTTTCTGTGGGTATCAGGGCCTCCATGTGGTATCACCACATGGTCTCACCAGCACTATGGCTTCAGGCTTCAGGGTATTTAGGCAATTAATGATGGCTCAGGGGGTCCCGGAGCAAACACAGTGAAAGACACATGACCTTCTTTGAGCCAGCCTGCAAAATCGCATGGTGTCACTTCTGCCCTGCTGGATGGAATTAAAGCCAATACAAGCCCACCCAGATTCCAGGTGAGAGAACACAGGCCCTGTATTAGTCTGTTCTCATGCTGCTATGAAGAAATACCTGAGACTGGGTAATTTGTAAAGAAAAGAGGTTTAATTGATTCATAGTTCTGCATAGCTAGGGAGGCCTCAGGAAAGTTACAATCGTGGCAGAAGGGGAAGCAAACATGTCCTTCTTCACATGGTGACAGGAGAGAGAAGTGCAGAGTGAGAGAGTGAAGGGGGAAAATCTCCTTATAAAGCCATCAGATCTCTTGAGAGCTCACTCACTATCATTAAACAGCATGGGGAAACTTCCCCCATGATCTAATCACCTCCCACAAGATTCCCACCCCCCGGCAACATGTGGGAATTACGATTTGGATTGCCATTCAAGATGAGATTTTGGGTGCAGACACAGCCAGACCATATCAGGCCCATCTCCTTAAGGGAGGAATGTCAAAGAATTTGCAGTCCTGTTTCAAAACCGCTGCAATTATCTGCATCATTTGCACATTTTCTTCAGAAGAAACATGGCTGGACTTGTTCCTATGTGAATTTCTTTTTCAAGACCCAGCCTACCTTTGCCAAGACAATAGTTAATAAAAAAGTATCAATTATCAGACAGTTACTTTGACCTAGCAACTGCACTAACTGCTTCACATGAGGAACGTGCTATGTCTTAGCCCGTTCAAGCTCCTAACAAAATACCTTAAACTGGGTAGCTTATAAACAACAAAAGTTTGTTTCTCACAGTTCTGAAGGCTGAGAAGTCGAAGATCAAGATGCCAGCAGATTTGATGTTGGGTGAGGGTCTCACTTTTGGGTTACAGTGTCCTCACATGGCAGCAGGGGCAGGCAGCTCTCCAGGGTTCCCTTCATAAAGGCACAAATAACATTCATGAGGGCTTCACCTTTATGACTTGATCACTCCCAAAGGTCTCACCTCCTAATACTGTTACCTTAGGGGTGAGGATTTCAACACAGGAGTTTCTGAGGGACACAAATATTCAGACTATTGCATACACTCCTGTTCCCCATTTTACAGGTGGGAAGCCAAGTCTTCCAGCAGGTCAGTAGGTTGCCCCAATCACTCAGCAAGGAAACGTTAGAGGGAAGAGCAATACCCAGAGCTCCTGATCTCCAGAGCCTACACCCGTAACGCCCTGTGCCCCGCTCCACCACGCTGCCTGTGAGTCTGCTGTATCTGGTTTTATTGGCAGGACCTGGTTGTTTTTCACAAGTCCTCCACATCACTCAAGCTCCTGAATCTGTTACAAGTTGGTTCCTCCCATTCTTAGAAGGAAAGCTTATCTCCTCCATATTCTAGGGATACTCTCCTCTAGTGATGGCTACAACTGGTATACATTTGGCAGCTTAACAGATGGTTCCACTATAAAAATGCATTATGGGCTGGGTGTGGTGGTTTACGCCTGTAATCCCAGCACTTTGGGAGGTTGAGGAGGGTGGATCGTTTGAGGTCAGGAGTTCAAGACCACCCTGGCCAATGTGATGCAACCCCATCTCTACTAAAAACATAAAAATTAGCCAGGTATGGTGGCACATGCCTGTAATCCCAGTTACTTGGAGGACTGAGGTGGAAGAATTGCTTGAACCCGGCTGTCAGAGATTGGAGTGAGCCATGATTGCGCACCTGTACTCCAGCCTGGATGACAGAGCAAGATTTGGTCTCAAAAAAAGAAAAAAGCATTATGAAGCTGCAATAATTAAAATTGAGAACAACTCAAGTTTATTTGCAGCTGAGAAATGAATAAACAAACTGTGATATAGCCATATAATGAGATATCACTTAGTAATAAAAAAGTATGAAGTAGCGGTACTCACAACACCATGGGTGAATCTCAAATGCATTATATTGAGTAAAACAAGCCAGACTCAAAAGCCTATATACCATAAACATACTGTAGAATTCCTTTTATATAACATTCAGGAAAAAGTAAAACTATAGAGACAGAAAAAATATCAAGACTTAGGGGTGGGGTAGGAGTCAGCTACAAAAGAATTTGATAGACACAGTGGGATAGATATTATTTAGCCATAAAAGGAATGGAATTCTGTCACATGTGACAACATGCATGAACCTTGAGGACATTATGCTAAAGGAAATTAGACAGTCACAAAAGATAAATCGTGAATGATCTCATTTACATGAGGGATCTAAAGTAGCCAAATTTATAGAAACAGAAAGGAAAATGACAGTTTTCCAGGAGCTGGGGTAAGGGAGAAAAGAGAGTGCTCTAATGACATAGAGTTTCAGGTCTGCAAGATGAGAAGGTTCTGGAGAGCTGTTGCACAGCAATGTGAATATTCTTAACACTACTGAACTGTATGCTTGAAAATCAAAAAGGTGCCAAATTTAATGGTATGTGTTTTTTAAAAATCACAGTTTAAAATAAAAAAATTAATTGAAAAGAAAGACATGACAGAGTTTTCTTGCAGTGATGGGACTATTCCATATCTTGGTTATGGTTTTTTTGTGGTGATAGGACTATTCCATATCTTGGTTATGGTGGTTTTCCAGCTGTATGTATTTGTCAAATTCGACCTGGCCATTAAGACAGGGGAGTTTTGCTGTATGTAAATTATACTCAATAAAAGTGAAT
>PVKP010012895.1:0-57042 GCA_004027715.1 Plecturocebus donacophilus
CTTTGTTTTCCTTGTATAGTACAAAGTGGCAGTAACTTCCCCTAGATTTTGGCCAAGAATGTTTTCTTGGATCTTAAAAGCAAAAAAAGTAAACGTTATATATACCATAATAAAAGTTATGGGTTTAAGGCTCATTTTTGGCTATAGAACCTTCGAATGGGAAATCAGTTCTAGTCTGATAAAGAAATATAGGTTATCTTCCCTGGCATCAAAAAATAAAAATAAAAAACAAACAAACAAAAAGAAATATAGGTTAAGTGGTTATAGCTGTGTGGACTACAGGTATTACAGTTGCTGCAATTGGACACTTAATGGTATCTATCCATATTTAAAACAAAAAGCTAAAATGTGGCTGGGCACAGTGGCTTATACCTGTAATCACAAGACTTTGGGAGGCCGAGGCGGACGGATGGCTTGAGCTCAGGAGTTCAAGACTGGCCTGAGCAACATGGCAAGACCCATCTCCACTAAAAATAGCTGGGTGTGGTAATGCCCACCTGTGGTCCCAGCTACTCAGATGGCCGAGGTGGGAGGCTCACCTGAGCCTGGGGACTGGAGGTTGCAGTGAACCAAGATCATGCTACTGCACTCCAGCCTGGGTGACAGAGTGAGACCCTGTCTCAAAAAATAAATAAAAGAAAAATATTTTTAATTTTAAAAAAGAAAAAAAAATAAGCCAGGTTAAATGCTAACTTCTGAGCAACTAGTGTTACTTCAGTTTTTCAATCCTGTGTTAAAAAATGTAAGATTTAGGCCGGGTGTGGTGGCTCATGACTGTAACCCCAGCACTTTGAGAGGCTGAGACAGTGGATCACTGAGGTCAGGAATTTGAGACCAGCCTGGCCAACACAGTGAAGTCCCATTTCTACTAAAAATACAAAAATTAGCTGGGCGTGGTGGCAGGCGCCTGTAATCCCAGCTACTTGGGAGGGTGAGGCATGAGAATTGCTTGAACCCGCAAGGTGGTGGTTGCAGCGAGGCAAGATTGCGCTGTTACACTCCAGGCTGGGCAACAGGAGTGACACTCTCTCTCTCAAAAAAAAAAAAAACTTTAGATTTAAGCTGCTCAAAGTGTTTTTTGTTTTTAAATACTTTGGGAAAAATAGGTAAGCCAAAACTGCACTTTACAGATGTTGTACAATAACACTGACGGATCCTGTGTGGCACAGAGCTACAGTTGTTAAACACATCTAGTTCATTTGTTTACTGTAACTCCATCAAAGAAAAACAAAAAATACTTCATAGAACAATCTCTAGAAAGAGTCCTCTTCTTTTAAAAATAATCCTTTTTTTCACATGCTAGACCATAGGGCTACTGGAAAAATAAATAAATAAAAGAAAATTTAAAAAAATAATAATAATCCTTTTTCAAGAACTCATGCATCCTTTATCTTCAGAGGCTTGAGATACTGCTGGTACTGAAGTTGGTACCTGGATACCTGGCTTTGTCAAGGTAAAAGCACTGTTTGGTAAGTTAGTGATTTAAGCTACAATGAAAAGAACAAAATAATCCATAAACCATTTCGAAAAACTGCCACAGCATGTATGCCTAGTAAATCACCCTTCCTTCTTGATAAATACGTGAGTTTTTTCTGTCTTGGACAGAAAAGTATTACAAGTATTTCTTTAGCTCTTGGTGTGAATTCCTCACAAGTTCTTCAGAAAATTGTTGAGTAGGAACATCATTTTCGAGTTTCCTTCCAGCTCACTATCAGTTAAGCTAAGTTGTCTATACTTAGCACTTGTGACAAAATCTTTGGCATTTCACTTCATGTATATGAAATGCCAAATGCTCTTACCTGCTGCAGTTCTGACCTCTGTCCAAATGCACAGCATAAAGATTACAAAAGAGCAATGTTTAATTTATAATATTAAAGTGCTTTAGAGGTGAACATGCAAATGATCTCATGGTTTACACTGAGGACTTCTACAGCACCTGGGAGTTACATGGTGGGTTAACAGCCATTTAGACATTAACAATGGAATGCTGTAGAGGCAAACAATGAACAACTAGAAAACTCTTCTATAGGTACAGCCTCCTTGTCTCCATGCCTTCACAATGGGCATGTTAGTTCATCCTCAAAGCTGCACTGTCTGAATCCCTGGGATGAAGCAAAATGTTTAAGACTAGATAGTAAATGCTTCCCCAAAAAGAGATTTGTTTTCTTAAATATGGGAGGACATGCCCAAAATGCTAATTGTGATTATCTGTTTTTTTTTGGTGGTTAGGCTACAAGTAATTATTGCTTTGCTGTGTACTCTTCTGCATGTCATTAGTTTCTTGCATTGAATTATAAAGACTTTCAAATTTGAAAAATGTTAAATAGATAGAAAACAGCAAGTTCTTTATAGATTCAAAATGATTTAAGAGATGACTTGAGACTTATGAATGAGTGCAATGTTCTGGCTTTTTTTTTTAATCATTCTTTGAATAAGCCATCTGTATATAAGAGACATTTTTGAGATACAGCAAAACAAAATATGCAATAGGTATGTGATGGGAAGAAATTACTGTTGATGTTTTTGATTGTAATAATAGTTTGGGGTTTCAGTCCTTATCTGGCAAATACATACTGAAATATTTATGAGTGAAAAGCCATGCTATGTAGAATCTCCCTTAAAATGCTCCAGCAAGAAAAAAAAAGTAGGAAGAACAGATCAATAGAATAATAGAATGTTTAATAATCTTAAAGATGGTTTATGGGTACACAGGTTCCATATACTATTTCCTCTATTTGTGTACAAGTTTGAAAATGTCTGTAATAAAAACTTTAAAAAGACTTGTGATAAAAGTTGATGAAGTATACATACATTTTTCTTAATTACTCCTTCAGCAAATTCATAATTAAGTACAATGGCAAGAAATAAATGAAGTCACAGACTAAAAAACTAAATGCTGCTAAATCTTAAGAGAAACCAGGACAACGGAGTATGAGTTTTGGCTCACAAGCATGCATCCTCTATTTAGCAAACCCAAGCACTGAGCATGCATACAATTATCTCCTTTGCAAACAACAGATACAAGTATGCATTCTTTTTCTAAGTGCAATCAATATACAAAATAGTAAGTATATGCATTGATTAACTGGGAATATTTTAAATAACAGAAAATCAATGAGTCTGAATTTATTTTGGGCAATTTGTATGACTTTATAAAATTCCACCCCCTAAGAATGCTAAGCAGCATATACTTAGCTTTATAATTTGAGTGAATTTAAAATAACTTGCAGACATTTTTGAGACAGTGATTTATACTACAAATGCACAGAATCCCCAGGCTGGGTAATACGGTTCTTATTTGAAGAAGGCTGCTTCCACCCTCTGACGGCCTGACATGGCAGTCCCAGTCTAGTAAAAATGGAAACCAGATAAAAGGGAAACCAGGTTCAGGAAGTTATGTATTGAGCGCAGAGATCTCCATGAATAAGGAAGGAAAAATGTTTATAGCCGAGAAAGATGAAAGGATGGTAGCATGCAAAACATTCTTTCCTTCTTATTCAAGGTCATTCCCACCACTGCATCCCTGCACAGCAACCTTCAGCTTTTTCAGGGATCCTACTCCATCCATTATCTTTGTTATTCTCCTCTCTGAACTTTCACCTTCCCTCTCCATTGTCTGTTTCCTTTTTCAATTTTTTTTTCTTTTTATAGAGATGAGGTTTTGCCACGTTGGCCAGGCTGGTCTGGAACTCCATGTCTCAGGTGATCTGCCCACCCAGGCTTCCCAAAGTGCTGGGATTATAGGCATGAGCCACCACAACCGGCCCTCCATTGTCTCCCTTGCATATATAAATAACTCACAGCTCTTCCATCTTAAAAACCTAACGTATGTTCCCTCCTCCTTAATCATGTTCCCTTCCCTTCTCCTCTTTGCAGGTTATTTGAAAGAGCAGTCTGCATACACTACCTTCCATCTCAACCTACTATGTAAATTGCTTTCCAACCTCATCATTCCACTAGAATGCTCTGGCAAAAAGACACCAATAACTTCCATGTTGCTAAACTGATAGACAGGTTTCAGAGTAATTAATCTTGCTGGACCTACCAGTGGCATTTTCCATTGCTACAGGAATGCAAGCAAAGATAGTCCATTGACCACTCTGATTATTGAGATTCCCTATTCCTGTGGATTCCGTAACACCAGCCTTTCCCAGTAACACCAGCCTTTCCCAAAGAGCTTCTTTGTACCTGCCTGGCTCTTTCTCCTAAGTCTCTATATATTCCTATATACAGGGATCCCTCTATGTATTCTCTATGTATTCCTACATACAGGGGACCATTCATTTCAGAAAGTATAGAGAACTCATACATATCACATGGCAGAATTTTCTTTTGTTATGTAAGTCGTTAAAAACTGTGTTCTTAGAGGCATTTGGAATGTATACTACCTGTCTCAAAACATAAATTAATTTGCCAGTAATGTTATAACAGTTTAGATGGTATTTTCAAAAAAATACCACACATTCACTTTGGTAGGTAAAGTGATGTGCCCTATCAGACTGGCTTAACACATAAAATAATGTCTGAGTTTAAATAGTTGGTAATTTGTGGTGTTTGGGTACCATGATTTAAAATCTACCACGTCTATGTTTTAGGATGCACAGTTCCATCTGAGAAAAGTTTAGGTTAAAAATATTGTGAATCTGGGCTGGGTACGGTGGCTCACGTCTGTAATCCCAGCACTTTGGGAGGCTGAGGTGGGTGGATCACAAGGTCAGGAGATTGAGACCATCCTGGCTAACACGGTGAAACCCTGTCTCTACTAAAAATTAGCTGGGCGTGGTGGTGTGCACCTGTAATCCCAGCTGCTCGGGAGGCTAAGGCAGGAGAATCACTTGAACCGAGGCAGAGGTTGCAGTGAGCTGAGATCACACCACTGCACTCCAGCCTGGTGACAGAGCTAGGCTCTGTCTCAAGAAAAAAAAAAAAAAAAGAATATTGTGAATCTGCTAGATATTGCATAACCCACCAATGACAAATTTCTAACAGGGTCTGGTAGTAATACAGCTTAAAAACATTTGTAAATTGCAAAGCTTTGTAATGATACTTTAAAAGCTAAACTATTCAAATGCTAGGCAAGATGGCTCAGGAGGACAAGCCGTCACTAGTAGAGGAACATGAACAATAATCTTTGGATACCAGCTCTTCCTCCTTTCCTGGGGATGTTCACTTTAGGCCACTCTCAGCTTGGGAAGAGTGGTGTCTGTAAAAGAAAAATGCAGGCTCCTAAGGGCCCATATGGGCCAGGGTGGCCTTCCATGAGGAGGTGGGAGAGAACAGCTCAGATGGCAGAGATTTAGTTCATCCTTGAATAAATGCCAGAACACCGCAAGCCCAAGAAGTGAAGTTCTCTATACAAGAGGGGTGGATCCAATCTGACCTTCCTTCTTGCTTCTTTTTAAAGTGAGAAATTCCTATCATATTGAAGATGTCCACAGGGAAATGGGGAAGGGTAGTTCACATCACATAGCTCAGTACTTGACCTGTAAAATCTTAAGGAAGCTTTGTAACAACAAAAAATGGAAAGGTGGCTGTTGCATAAGCAGAGAAAATGTGGATAAAAACACATGAGAGATCTGGCACTGTGCTTATTGAAGGGAATGGGTAGAAAGACTGCAATGGCTACTTTGGCCTGCAAATGCCCTCCATCCTCTCACAAAACCTAGCTTCCTAAGAAATGATGATCACTTCAAAAAGCCACCAGTCAAAAAAACAGCTCTTGCCTTTTCCAATCTGCTTCCTCAGACCACACCAAGTGGAACAAGACCTTGCCTTGTCTTCCTGCCTTCATAATGGGCAGCACTGCTGACCAATGTGGGCTGTTTCTTACCAACAAACAACTGCCTTGCCCCCTTCCCAGTTGGGTTCCCTGAGAGAAATAGGACCATGTGCCTAAAGGCATCGCTGTCTGTAGTGAGTCACCTCTCCTCTCCATCTAGACTAGTTACTAGCTGTACATCACCCTTGGGAGAACAGAACCAACAGTTGCTCAAATCACTTTCCACTGGGCTTACTCCTCTTTGAGCAACCTTGGCTGAAAAAAGGCTGCTCAGGTGGTCTATGACCACCTGACCCAGACATTAAAGAAACATACAGCAAACACATCACTCATTTGTGGAGTGATTAAGAACTCATGCCCCAAGCAGTACCAGGACATCATCTGACTTTTCTTTTCAGTGTTCACTGAAAACTGGCCTCTGAGCTCCACTTCCTCCTCTGTAACTGCTCAGGCATCTCGCTTCTATAGCACTATCCGGTCTTGCTGACTTGCCTAGATTATTTCCTCAGGCATAGTTAAACTTTCTTCCTGTTCTCTTTTTTGTTACACCCTCTCATTTCACTAGAAACATGGTTATAAGCAATCAAGTCTTCATCTATCACAGTATTATCTTTTGAATTAACCTAAAAGAATACTGACAGAGCCCTAATAAATAAACAATTTTTTGTTATATAGTCTTAGAATTTTGTCCCAACAAATGTATCTAGGAATAACTGTTCATTAATACAGGTCATCACTGACAGGAGAAGAGGGTGAGGAAATAACTTTTTCTTGTTGTCATTTTCATTAAAATTTTATCTGTCAATATGGTAGGTAAAAGAAAAAAAATTACCTCATTTTCCTTAAAGGTTATATGCAAATAGAAACTTTCGTGGCTGTGGAAAACACATTAGAACATACACATCTGTGACTCACTGGCAATATGCCCATTTCGAATGAATGATGCACGACAAAAGATGGGCTGAGACAAAACGATGTCTTTGTATGTATTTCCTATTTTTTATGTGTGACTGAAGAAGATAAGTTGGAAAGCAAACACTCTTTCAATATAGGGGTCTTGCAAAAATATGCCACTGGAATAAGCAATTTTTGTTCATCTGAAAGCTTTCTCTCCTCCATGAAGAACACAGAATGAGCAATAATCCTTCCATTTTCTTCTTGAATTGCCACTCAGCACACTCTGCTCTTCAGGGAGCGTATCAAATCTCTAAGACTCTCTCTCAGGCACCACTATAATTTCAGCAAATCTTTACTCACATGAAAGACCTAATGCCCCTTGCCAGACAGGCTGCAGGACTGCGCTGGCATCTGAAATGACAATACTCACCCTCTCTGAAGGAGGGACATGATCAATATTGTTCTCTGAGTGGCACTAGGGCAGCACTAGAACATGAACAGGCAAGGCTAATGAGCAGAGGGGCCTGCCTTTCACGGCCACCTGGCAGGAGGAAGCCGCTCAGACACCTACTTGCCAAAGCCTTTTTCCCAGCTGCGTGGTAGGCTACAATGTACTTCTTCCCCTCCCTATCTTCTGTTTTTGTCTCTAATCCTGGAAACAGAGATTTGATAGCCTGATGGATGACGGTTCTTTTCTCTTTGGTGTCCTCGATAACCTATTAAAAAAAAAAATCAACACCACTAAGTTAACAAACATTAAATAGGGAACTAATACAATGAATTAGTAAAAACACTGCTCACTTTATTAACTATGCAAAATAACAAAAGTGTCTGCATACGATTTCAGAAATATATTTTTGTTTTTTTTGACAGTCTCACTCTGTCGCCCAGGCTGGAGTGATCTCAGCTCACTGCAACCTCCGCCTCCTGGGTTCAAAGGATTCTCCTGCCTCAGCCTCCTGAGTAGCTGGGATTACAGGCATATGCCACCAAGCCAGGCTAATTTCTGTATTTTTAGTAGAGACGGGGTTTTACCATGTTGGCCAAGCTTGTCTCAAACTCCTGGCCTCAAGTGATCCATCTGCCTCTGCCTTCCAAAGTGCTGAGTTTACAGGCGTGAGCCACAGTGCCCAGCCTCAGAAATATTTTAGAGCTTCACAATATCGCAAATGCTGGGAGCCTGTTGATGGAGCACATCCATCTGCAGACACTGTACAAAGCACTCTGGTCATTTAATTTAATCTTTGTAATCTCCCCACATAGCACCATTATATCTATTTAGAAGTGAGGAACTGTGTCTACGGTTATATCACTGGAAGATGGTAGAGTTGGATTTGAAATCCAGACTATTGAACCCAGGGGCCACCAACCCAGATACTCCCTCTCGGGGTCTCTGCTGGACAGACATGTCAGGACTCCTACATGAAAATCCAAGCAAAACCAGGCCTTTTGGTATATCAGAAACTCAATCCCTTTGAACAGTCCAACCTACAGCTGCTTCCTATTGAATTCTATTCTAAATTATTTTATGAGGTTCTAGCACATGGGTTCACCGTAAATAAGAATCGACATAATGTAAACTCACTAGTTACATGATGTTTTCAGTTTCAGTGCATCTCATACTGAGACATTTTCCCTCTTTACTCAATATAACCACAATTGTGTGTGTATATGCTTCATTTTAAGAATCGAAAAAAAATCACAAAACAATATTCATACTATTTGCAATGCACAAATATCTTCTATTTTATTATATTATATGTATTTTTGAGACGGTCTGGCTCTGTCGCCCAGGCTGGAGTGTAGTGGTGAGACCCTAGCTCAATGCAACCTCTGCCTCCCGGGCTCAACCATCCTCCCACCTCAGCCTCTCGAGTAGCTGGGACTACAGGCATCTGCCACCATGCCCACCTAATTTTTTTTTATGTTTTGTAGAATAGTGTTTCACCATGTTGCCAAGGCTGGTCTCGATTTCCTGAACTTAATCGATGTGCCCACCCTGGCTTCCCCAAGTGCTGAATTCCATGCAGGAGCCACTGTGCCCAGCCTTTACTTTATTCTATTTTTTAAAAACGCTAGTTGAGATCAACCACTACTAGACTGATTTCATGGTCCATTAATAGATTGTAACCTGAAAGCTGAAAACATCAAGATATATTGCAGCTGCTATGGGCTAAACTTGATGATACTTCAACAAAATAAAACATGAAAAAGATCTCACCAAACTACATTACAATTACAGGTAAACCAATTCTTCATAGCAAAAAGTGAGTCTAGATCTGAAATTACTGATAGGAATCAGAATCATAGTTTGTATACATGAATACATAGTTAGATCTCAAAAACTCAGAAAGTCTTTTATCTCCATTTTACAAATGAGGAAACTTGCTCATAGTTTACACATTTTAAAGGTAAAGACTTTGGGTAGATGGGAAATCATCAGTTTTTAAGACGATAGTAAATTTTACCACATGTATATGAAAATACATATTATAAGCCTAAGATAAACCTCTGCATTGTAAAAGCAAAGGAAATCTGAACCATTATTCTGGATTGCTTTAAAAACCTGCAAGGAATTTTCTCCCTGGCATTGCTAAAGATTTCGTCTAAAGATTTTGTCAATAACTGAAGATCTCTAACATTGTAACACCACACACTTTTGGCAAGTTCAGGTGGGGAGGGAGACAAGGGGCAGATAATGAATTCTGAAAAGCTGCAATAAATTTACTAACTAGGAGTGATGGAAGGGGGAATTTCAGATAACCAAAAAACCCACAGCTCACTAAAATGTGGTACAAAGTTGATGTAACATAATTTTTTTTTTTTTATATGGAATCTCGCTCTATCACCCAGGCTGGAGTGCAGTGGTACAATCTCAGCTCACTGCAACCTCTGTCTCCTGGGTTCATGTGATTCTCTTGCCTCAACCTCCCAAGTAGCAGGGACTGCAGGCTCGCGCCACCATATCCAGCCAGTTTTTTTGTATTTTTAGTAGAGATGGGGTTTTGCCATGTTGGCCAGGCTGGTCTCAAACTCCTGACCTCAAGTGATCTGCCCACCTTTGCCTCCCCAAGTGCTGGGATTACAGGTGTGAGCCATTGTGCCCGGTCAACAGAAGTTTTAACAATGACATTTACTATTCTACTCAGTAGCTGAGCTCTCCTTTTCTTCAATAGCAGAATAAAGCCAGGATGAGCAAATAAATGCTCCCCTACTTCCTTTACCCATTTCCTCCCCTTCCCAGAGCCCCAACTGAGACCAAGAAACTGCTGAGGCCAGAACCTGACCTGGGTCACAGACCTGACAGGCAGCAAATGGTGGTCCTGTTAAAACAGACCCATGGTGGGCAGATCACCTGAGGTTGGGAGTTTGAGACCAGCTTGACCAACATGGCGAAACCATGTCTCTACTATAGTATAGTAAAAAATTAGCCGGGTATGGTGACACATGCCTGTAAAGAAACAGACCCATGGTATAACAGTTACTCTGTGATTCTAAACAACAAATGTCTTTGTTAATTTGTGGTCCCTGAAATTCTTTTTCAGAGATGGGGTCTCACTATGTTGTCCAGGCTTGTCTTCAACTCCTGGGCTCAAGAGATCCTCTGGCTTCAGCCTCCAGAGTAGTTAGGACTACAGCCACATAGCACTGTACCCAAATAAAAATGTTTTTAAACAAAAATATAACTTTTGACAGGATATAGTTTATCTGGGATACTAGTTATCTGTCCCATTAAAAAAAATTTTTAGTGTAATACCCTTTAGAGCCAATAAAGCAATGTTACTCTTTTGTTGACCACTGTAATTTTTTTCGTAAACACTTAACATCAACCCAAAAAGAAACCAAAACCCTAAAAACCTTTTCAAATATTTCTGCACTATTTACCTCAATGGCAACACTGGTTTCCTTATTTTTGAAGAGCTGGAGCTCTTCCAATCGCTGCTTTTCTTCAGCTGTCAAAACTGTAAATATATCTTCTGAAGGGTCCTTTAAAATAACCATGAGAACTCGGTGAATCATACACAGAATTCAAGTTTATTAAAGCTCTGTATTTCTGTATCTCTAGGAAATGCTATTTTTATACAGAAGGTGACATTTGCTAAAGAGCTACTTCTACCTCCTCATCCACTGGAATGGACAAGTCATTCAAATGGCTGATCCGTCCATCTTTTCCTATTTCATGAACAATGAAGTCGGAGTATCTGATGAAAAGAAAACATAAACTTTCAGATAATTAACACCCTGTTTTCTATTAATTTTAGGATAAAGTTGATCAACAGTAAGCCTTACTATTGTACAAAACAAGAAATTTAAAAAAATCTTCAGTGCAAAATCACATGGAGTTATTTTTTTTTTTTGAGATGGAGTCATTTTTTTTTTTTTTTTGAGATGGAGTCTTACTCTGTCAACCAGGCTGGAGTACAATGGTACAATCTTGGCTCACTGCAATCTCCGCCTCCCGGGTTCAAGTGATTCTCCTGTCTCAGTCTCCCGAGTAGCTGGGATTACAGGCATGTGCCACAATGCCTGGCTAATTTTTTGTATTTTTAGTAGAGGCAGGGTTTCTCCATGATGGTTAGGCTGGTCTCAAACTTCCGGCCTCAGGTGATCTGCCCGCGTCGGCCTCCCAAAGTGCTGGGATTACAAGTGTGCTGCGCCCATCCTATTTTATTTTTATTATTTTTTGAGACAGTCTTGCTCTGCCCACCATGCCCAGCTAATTTTTGTATTTTTAGTAGAGATGGGGTTTCGCTGTGTTGGCCAGGCTGGTCTTGAACTCCTGATCTCAAGTGATTTGCCTGCCTCAGCCTCCCAAAGTGCTGAGATTACAGGCGTGAGCCACTATACCTGGCCTGATCCATTTTTTAAAATGAGGATGCTGAGGTTCAGAGAAGCTAAGTAACTACTAAGGAGAGAACTGGATTTACATTGGGATCTACCTGGCTCCAAAGACTACCTTCCTCTACCACAGCTGTGGCACATTCAAGTGAAAAAAGAGTTTAAGATTATAAAACAAACTCAGGTGAACACCTGAAACCATTTAAATGAATTTACTTATTTATTCTTTGAGACGAAGTCTCTGTTGGGCAGGCTGGAATGCAGTGGTGTGATCTCAGTTCACACATCCTTCACCTCCCAGGTTCAAGTGATTCTCTTGCTTCACCCTCCTAGTAGCTGGGATTACAGGCGCCAGACACTATGCCCAGCTAACTTTTGTATTTTCAGTAGAGGTGTGGTTTCACCATGTTGGCCAGGCTGGTCTCAAAGTCCTGACCCCAAATCCTCCCGCCTCAGCCACCCAAAGTACTGGAGTAACAGGCGTGAGCCACCGCCACCCAGCCAATAAATTATTTGAGCCATGATGTTGCCATTGCACGCCATCCTGGTTGACAGAGTGAGACCGTCTCTCAAAAAAGGGAAAAAAATTAATTAACTAAAAATTTAAAATCCAAGGCTACTTATTTATTCAGGCAGGTTTCCTTCATCCTATTCCTTTTGACCAGGCATATAAACAATCCTTGAAGATAGAAAGCTAAATGAAAGAATATAAAACTGATTTCTTTCTAAAGAAGAAATCTAATCAATCAAAATAACTTTATACATAAACTAAACGTACCTTTCTTTTAAGATTCCTGAGAACCCTTGATGAGAACTCACAAACTTGGTGATGCCTACGTCAACCTCAGTGAGTCCATGCTTCATCATGTCTGCAAAACTCTCTGATTCCTCCTCCTCACACTCCTCTGAAAGTCCATCTTCCTCCTCCTCTTCCTCATCTTCCAACTGAGCCTCAGAATTCTCTCCACCTTTTCCGGCACTGACAGTGTCAGGAGGCCCAGGCACGTCTTCAATGACGGACAGAAAGTCATTCTGTAGCCCATCTTGACCTTTGGTTAGACTGCATTCTGAGAACTTCTGTTTTTTTGTCTCCTCAGCTGGGACCCCACTGTCATTATCTTCGACAACAAGGGCCCTGCGTTTCAGCGACACACCAGTCATTTCTGTCATCTCCATCTTTAAAGCTCCAAGAAAACATTTAAGAAAACCTGTTGGGGAAGAGGAAAGAGTAGAAAGTAATAATCACCTATATAGAAGCTGGTTTCAGTCCGGGCACAGTGGTTCACACATGTAAATCCCAGCACTTTGGGAGGTCGAGACAGGCAGATCATTTGAGATTAGGAGTTCAAGACCAGCCTGGCCAACATGGTGAAACCCTGTCTCTATTAAAAATTAGTTGGGCGTGGTGGCAGGCACCTATAGTCCCAGCTACTTAGGAGGCTGAGGCAGGGGAATTGCTTCAACCCAGGAAACAAGAGGCAGTGAGCCAAGATCGTGTCACTGTACTCCAGCCTGGGTGACAGAGTGAGAGACGGTCTTAGAAAAAAAAAAAGAAAAGAAGTTGTTTTAGCAGAGAAAGGCACAGTTAATGCTGTTCATAGGATCCTAAAAACCATTTATAGAAATAAGTCTTCCTGATGCTGGCATATACTTTTTGTGAGGAAGAAAACCGGCACAATACTTCTGCATGGAATCTGACGGTGCGCATCACAAGCCTTAAAAATATGTATGCTCTTTGAGCCAGTAATACTATTTTTAGGGATTTATCTTAAGAAAATAATTAAGAAAGTACTTCAAGTTTTAGCTCTAAGGATATTCATCTCTGTACTTTTTTCTTTTTTTCAGTGACAAGGTCTGGCTCTTTCACCCAGGCTGGAGTGCAGTGGCATGATCATAGCTCACTGCAAACTCCATCTCCTGGGCTCAAGCAATCCTCCTACTTCTCCCTCCCCAGTAGGTGGGACTACAGGTGCATGTCAGCATGCCTGGCTAGTTTTTTTAATCTTTTTCTTTTTTTTGTAGAGACTAGGTCTCACTATATTGCTCAGGCTGGTCTTGAACTCCTGGGCTCAGGCGATGCTCTCACTCTGGCCTCCAAAAATGTTGGGAATATAGGCGTGAGCCACCACATCTGGCCACAATGCTTTTATATGAGCAAAATATTAAGAGCAATGAAGCCTGGCTGGGTGAGGTGGTTCACGCTTGTAATCCCAGCACTTTGGGAGGCTGAGGTGGGCGGATCACCTGAGGTCAGGAGTTTGAGACCAGCCTGGTCAACATGGTGAAACCCCATCTCTATTTAAAAAAAAAAAAAAAAAAAAAAAAAAGGAGCAATGAAGCCTGGGTACATAAATTGAACAATACGTAGAAACATTGACAAAAAATTGGGAAAGGTGGTTACCTCTAGGAGAGAGTCTAGAAGTGGTAGTTGGGGATGGAGGTGGAAAATTGGCTGTTCTCATTCAATACCATAGTTGTATCATTTGAAGCTTGTTTGATGCGTATGTATCATCCTTTCAAAAAACTGATTAAGGCCAGGAGTGGTGGCTCACGCCTGTAATCCCAGCACTTTGGGAGGCTGAGGTGGAAAGATCACAAGGTCAGGAGCTCGAGACCAGCCTGGCCAATATGATATAACCCCTCTCTACTAAAAATACAAAAATTAGCCAGGCATAGTGGCAGGTACCTGTAGTCAGGTACTTGGGAGGCTAAGGCAGGAGAATTGCTTGAACCCCGGGGAGGTTGCAGTGAGCCAAAATCACGCCAGTGCACTCTGGCCTGGCTGACAGAGTGAGACTCCATTGCAAAACAACCACCACCACCACCACCACCACCAACCTGATTAAATAAAATATTGTATAACCACATTTACTGACATGAAAGCCTACCTATACTATACCACATTTTTAAAAAATTGGGGATATGTCATCCAGGGGGTATAGAGTTTAAGTTCTGCAAGATGAGAACTTCTAGAGAGTGACTGTCTTAACAATGTGAATATACTTAATACCACTGAACTGTACACTTGTTTAAAATGGCAAATTTTAATTTTTTTGAGAGAGGGTCTCACTGTTGATCTTATTTGACGCTTTTGGTAAAATAAGGATAAAGGCTTTTTCTATGTTAATTATATAAAAGATGCTGAAGTTAACATACTGACGAACCCAGTAAACATATCCATAAAGAATGTAAATGAGCAGAAAATAAATATTCTAGTTCTCTAAGGCAGAGTTAACAAGAAAGCCACCTATACATGCATCTACATCAAAATAATAATGATTAACTAAATTTTAAAAATCCATATTTGATCTTGCCCTGTTGTCAAAATATCAAGAACAAAAAGAAAAAAACAAGTACATGCAAAAAGTAAAAGCAAAAAAGGATTATGACAGGAGAGTAAGCGAGCTCTGCGTGCTTATGTGGCTCACAGGTGTTAAGAAGCTCCTAAAACGGCTCAAGAAGTGGCCAAGGAGACGGACAAGGAAGATAAGGCTTTCAAGCAGAAACAAAAAGAGGAGCAGAAGAAACTCCAGGGGCCAGAAGTGACAGCAAAGGGCCCCTGGTCACAGGTGGTATTAAGAAATCCGGCAAAAGGCCAGCAGTTCTTTGTGCTTGAGGCAGTGGTGACCCTGGGTTCCATTCTTGTTTAAACATCTGTATTCCCTGCCATAATATCTTTTGCCATCTATAGCTAGAATGAAGTATGGTCTTGGAGCTTGTTGTACATTTAAGAATAAACTTTCATTAAAAAAAAAAAGTAGCCAGACAAGGTGGCTCACACCTGTAATCCCAGCAATTTGGGAGGTCAAGGCAGGCGGATCCCCTGAGGTCAGAAGTTCGAGACCAGCCTAGCCAACACGGTGACACCCCTTTCTACTAAAAATACAAAAATTAGCTGGGCGTAGTGGTGCACGCCTATAATCCCAGCTACTTGGTAGGCTGAGGCAGGAGAACTGCTTGAACCCGAGGCAGATGTTGCAACAAGCCAAGATCACGCCACTGCACTCCAGCCTGGGTGACAGAGCGAGACTCCATCTCAAAAAACAAACGAACAAAATAAAAAGAAACAAAACAAAACAAAAATGTATTATGGCAGCTACAAAAAATAGGAGACAAGGCACTGAACAAAATGTCAGTTAAAACAATTTCCTTTGAAAGACAAGAAATATAGAAAATGGAAGAACCTGAAACTGGAATAGAAATAGACCACAACCGTAGTTATAGAAAAGTATCTCAGGAGATGGGGAGCTGGCGGAGAGACAGCTTTAGGATAAATACCTAATGTAGACGATGGGTCGATGGGTGCAGCAAACCACCATGGCACATGTAACAAACCTGCACAATCTCCACATGAACCCCAGAACTTAAATTAAAAAAAAAAAATCTCTAATTCAAACAAGAAGGCACTTATTTTTTGTCCAAAACAGGTGTAGTCAAAAAAAGAATTCTGGTTTATGAAATGCTTATATGATTTCACTCTCGCCTTATAGCAACAAAACTAACCCCAGAGGTTTTGTACAAGTCAAGGAGACAAAAAGAGATCAGGGCTTACACAAGAACCAGGAGAGGCCATGTGCGGTGGCTCACGCCAGTAATCCTAGCATTTTGGGAGGCCGAGGTGGGTGGATCACCTGAGGTCAAGAGTTCAAGACCAGCCTGGCCATCATGGTGAAACTCCATCTTTAAAAAAAAAAAGAACCAGGAGAACATGCCGAAGACAAAACATAACCAAAGACTGCAACGCCTGGGCCAAATTTTGTGGCCTGAGGAAGAAGAAGGAAAAGCAAGGGAAGGGCCTTTGGAGTCAAAGGCACAGCAGGTGCAAAGGCTTGGGGGCGTGGGAGCACACGGAGTGCTGGAAGATAACAAAGAACTCACCGCCCACTGTGGGGGTTAGACACACAAGGAGAGTCCGGGGTTGCAGGTCAGGAGGGTGCGGAGTCCACATGAGGCTACACGGAGGAGTCACATCCTGAAAACCAGACCAGCACTGGATTTGTAATTTAGAAAGATTCTGTGGCACCCCTTTGAAGAGAAAGTGCAGTTAGGCTGGAAGACCAGGAAAGAGGGTACAGCTGTAATCTGGGCAAGAAATGAAAATCTGATAAGGCTGAAGCATGGGAGATAGAAGGAGACAACTTTCAAAAACAGTTAAGAAGTAGCAGCAGGGACAGAAGAAAGTGACACATGTGGGAAGAAAGAGGAAATACTTCAGGATGACTCGAGTTTCCATCCTCAAGGAACGAGAGGATAGTTGTGGTCTTCCTGATATGGGGGCCCCAGAAAGAGAAGCCCATCCATAGTCCTGCAGTATTGCAGGTACCTGGGGGGACATCCCAGTGGAGATGACCTGTGGACAGTCATCACATTGTGTCACATTTGCCCTTACCAAAAACCTGCAATGGCTCCCCAATGACCATACAGGCTTCCCAGCTGGCATCGTGGATTAACCAGGAGATCCTGATGCCCTTTCAGAGGCCAGAAATCTCAGTAGGGAGGAAAGAGTAGCCAATAACAGCCATTCACACAGCTTGATGCAGGGACTTCACAGTCAGCAAAATATTCACCTCCTGCTCTTAGGCAGAAAAAAAAATCAGGCCTCCCCGCTTCAACAATCTTGAAGCCAGATCTAGGTTTTGCCATTTACCAAGTGGGTGACTTAACCTCTCTAAGGCTGTTTCTTTCTCTGTAAAAGTAAAATATAATGACTTGGCCAAAGGTCTGTAATAGCTCCTCTTATTTGTTAGACCTTAATATTTATTATGGATGATTTACACAGCAGAACTGTATTGTGTCTGGAGAAGTTTTTTTTTTTAAAAAAAAGCTTCTATGTTTCTTGTTTTTTGGGCCAATAATTAAACGTGGTTCTCTCTTTCAAGTACCATTTAATTTTAAGAGACCCTCAAACACTGCCAATGGCACCAAATAAACAGTATGAAAATAAACAGAATCTAAAAGCTGCTGGAATCCCCAAAACACTCCAAGCCTTGAGGGAAAAGTGACTGTGATCTGAGTCAAAGATGGATAAAATTTCTGATTCTCAGATTATAGATTAGCTCACTTTCTTATTTTCCCTGTTCTATACAATGATTAAAGATTCGTAATTAACAACCCTTATTAGAGATGAACTTTCCCTTTGGTGTCCTGTTTATGCTTAAACCATATGACTGAAAACCCATAACTATTACACCTTCTCCAATGTACCCTCCCCCAAAAGAAACACTGCCTATAACCAATCAAATTGCTGTAACTATGTGCCAGCCCTATATGAAAAATGTTGTAATCCTGCTACAAACTCCTGTCTCTATCTATATAAAATCTAAAACTTCCCTACTTCAGAACTGACTCCATTCCATTGGAATTGGTGTTTCCAAGTGGGCCATCCTCAAACTCTGCACTTGAATACCTTCTCTTAATATTAGATTCTGATACTTCGGATTATTTTAGGTTGACAACAGGCCTTTAGGATGCCAGTCTTTTCTTGATATTTGTGGACATCTGTCTGATCTCTTTTTCTTGATATATCTAACTGTAAAAACAAGCTCATTAACTAAACTCACTTTAAAATTTCAAATGAAATTACATTTTTCATTTGTTTAAGTCAACGGCCCTATCGCAGACAAATTAAATTTTTTTTTTTTTGACACAGAGTCTTGCTGTTGCCCAGGCTGGTGACACAGTGGCACAATCTTGGCTCACTGCAATGTCCAACTCCTTAATTCAAGCAATTCTCATGCCTCAGCCTCCTGAGTAGCTGGGATTACAGGTGTATGCCACCATGCCTGGCTAAGTTTTGTATTTTTAGTAGAGATGAGGTTTTACCAGGTTGGCCAGGCTGGTCTCGAACTCCTGGCCTCAAGAGATCTACCCTCCTTGGCCTCCCAAAGTGCTGGGATTACAGGCGTAAGCTACTGCGCCTGGTCCAAATTAATTATTAAAGTATACATAGTACCAGTGATTTTAAAATCACTTAATATATATTTTTCTAAGTTCTGTCCTATAGACCTAAAAACTGAGAGCATATTTACCAGAAGAACTGTTCAAAGTTCTGGACTAGGAGAGGCAAAACTCAAATTAGTATCATTTTCATAAGCAGGAATTACATGAAAGACTGAAATAGAATATAATTTTTTTTTTTGAGACGGAGTTTTACTCCTGTTGCCCAGCCTGGAGTGCAATGGCGCGATCTCAGCTCACTGCAACCTCTGCTTTCCTGGTTCAAGCAATTCTTCTGCCTCAGCCTCCCGAGTAGCTGGGATTATAGGTACCCGCCACCATGCCCAGCTAATTTTTGTATTTTAGTAGAGACGGGGTTTCACCATATTGATCAGGCTGGTCTTCAACTCCTGACCTCAGGTAATCTACCCGCCTCAGCTTCCCAAAGTGTGGGATTACAGGCATGAGCCACCATGCCCGTCCCGGAGTATAATTTTTAAATTGAGGGTTGGAGAGAGGAGAGAAAGGTGATCTTGTGAACACAGAAGAGGCCTGAGAGAATCTGGAAAGACAAAACGACCCTGACTATCCCAAGGTGAGAGGCTCAAGGAAATCAGTTTTGCAGTCAGGAAAACCCAAGCATTCTACCTTGAATGAAGTTACTAGATATAAAAAGTGGTGAGAGGGCAGTGCTATGAGGTTTTTGACATATTTAAAAGAAAACATTTTAAGGAAATGTGCTGCACAAATACACTATCCATGTTGGTAATGATGTGATCTTAATGGTGAAGTAAAACTCTATAGACCAGAAGCAATGTTACAATCAGGAAGAAAATTAACTCCTCTGGTACTTTCCCTAAAACTTAAAATCCTTCACTTTTTTTTTTTTTCTCCCTCTGAGACAAAGTCTTACTCTATTACCTAGGCTGGAATGCAGTGCTGTGATCTCTGCTCACTGCAACCTCCGCCCCCTGGGTTCAGGTGATCCTCCCGCCTCAGCCTCCCAAGTAGCTGGGAATACAGGCATGTGCCACCATGCCAGGCTAATTTTTGTATTTTTAGTAGAGATGGGGTTTCTTCATGTTGGCCAGGCTGGTCTTGACTCCTGACCTCAAGAGATCCTCCTACCTCAGCCTCCCAAAGTGCTGGGATTACAGGTGTGAGCCACTGCGCCCAGCCAATCCTTCACATTTCTCTAGAGGGAATGCTAAAATAATGGTTTTTGTTTCCTCTGCACTCCAAATGAGACAAGTGAGAATAGAAATATTATAATTTTAACAGTATTTTAAAACGCTTTCCAAGCCAGGCGGGGTGGCTAATGCCTGTAATCCCAGCACTTTGGGAGGCTGAGGAAGGTGGATCACAAGGTCAGGAGTTTGAGACCAGCCTGACTAACATGCTGAAACCTGTCTACTAAAACTACAGAAAAACAAACAAAAAACGGGGCTGGGCGCGGTGGCTCACACCTGTAATACCAGCACTTTGAGAGGTCAAGGTGGGCGGATCACCTGAGGTTGGCAGTTCAAGACTGGCCTGACCAATATGGAGAAACCCCATCTCTACTAAAAATACAAAAAAATTAGCTCGGCATGGTGGCGCACGCCTGTAATCCCAGCTACCTGGGAGGCTGAGGCAGGAGAATTGCTTGAATCCAGGAGGCAGAGGTTGCAGTAAGCAGAGATTGCACCATTGCACTCCAGAATGGGCAACAAAAGCGAAACTATCTCAATAAAAATTGAGCCCAGGAGGTCGAGACTACAGTAAGCTGTGACTGCGTCTCAGTCCCTTATTTATTTATTTTTGAGATAGGGTCTCACTCTGTTACCCAGGCTGGAGTGCAATGGCGTGACCTGGGCTCAATGCAGCCTCGACCTCCCAGCTCAAGTGATCCTTCCATTTCAGCCATCCGAGTAACTGGGACTACAGGCATGTGCCACCGCACCCAGTTAAATTTTGTATTTTTTGTAGGGCTGGGGTTTTGCCATGTTGCCTGCTGGTCTCAAACTCCCGAGATCAAGCGATCCACCCTACCTTGGCTGGGATTAGAGGTGTGTGCCACTGCCCAGGCCAAACAGTCCCTTAATTCCTCTAAAATAAACATCAGAAAAGCAGCCATTAGTCTTAATCCTATCATCATATTTCAAAACCATCCACAGCTTTCACTTTTTAAATACATCTTTCCTCCATCTCCTACAAATTATCAGTAATTTCTCTAGCTCTCACAGTAGTGAGCATTTTCTTTAGGGCAGGGCATAGAGAACACACTACATTCTTTTTTTTTTTTTTTTTTGAGATGGAGTCTTGCTCTGCTGCCCAGGCTGGAGTGCAGCGCTAAATCTCAGCTCATTCCACCTCCACTTCCTGGGTTCAAGCAATTCCTCTGTCTCAGCCTCTTGAGTAGCTAGGATTACAGGCATGGGTCAACATGTCCAGCTAATTTTTCTATTTTTAGTAGAGAGGGTGTTTCGCCATGTTGGCCAGGATGGTCTTGGACTCCTGACCTCAAGCAAGCTGCCCGCCTCAGCCTCCCAGAGTGCTGGGATTACAGGGATGACATCACCAGGCCTGGCAGGCACACTACATCCTAATATGCAAAAGCATTGAGTCTATGAGGGTCATTCATTCTGCAATTTTTTTTTCTTGAAATGGAGTTTCACTCTTGTTGCCCAGGCTGGAGTACAATGGCGCGATCTCGGCTCACTGCAATCTCTGCCTCGCGAGTTCAAGCGATTCTCCTGCCTTAGACCCCCAAGTATCTGGGACTACAGGCATGCATCACCACGCCAGGCTAACTTTGTATTTTTAGTAGAGACAAGGTTTCTCCATGTTGGTCAGGCTGATCTTGAACTCCCGACCTCAAGTGATCCGCCCACCCTGGCCTCCCAAAGTGCTGGGATCTGCAAATATTTATTGAGCAAGTATCCTATGTGTCTGGCATTGTTGTAGGCACTGGAGGAAAAGGGTAAATTTCCTGTCCTCACGGAGCTTACAATGTATTTGAGAATATATCTGAGAACAAGATAAAATTAATCTCAGTACATGCAAGCTCCAAAGAATTAAAGCAGGGCAAGGGGCTGAGAGTAGGAGAGGTGCTCTTCAGTGATGCTTCATCTAAGGAGACTTCTGAGCAAAGACAAGGAAGAACCAGCCAGGGAAAGACATGTGTGAGGAGAGTTCCAGGCAGCCCAAACAGCACGCGTAAAAGACCTGAAATCACAGCAAACTTACTCGACAGTATGACCAGCTGGATTGCTCGCTCTCTCTCTCTCCTAGGTAAGGAAAAATGCTGTTTCATTAATACAGTACCTACATGCCCCTGCCTCTATCAAAAGACATGTTCAAGGACGGGTGTGGTGGCTCACATCTGTAATTCCAACACTTTGGGAGGCTGAGACAGATGGATCACCTGAGGTCTAGAGTTCGAAATCAGGTTGGCCAACATGGTGAAACTCCGTCTCTACTAAAAATAAAAAATTAGCTTGGTGTGCAAATTAAAAACTAGTGGTGGCGTGGACCTGTAATCCCAGCTACACGGGAGGTTCAGGCAAGAGAATTGCTTGAACCTAGGAAGCGGAGATTGCAATGAATCAAGATAGTGCCACTGCACTCCAGCCTAGGAGATGGAGCAAGACTCCATCTAAAAAATTAAATCGTCCTTACCACTGTACTGAGAGGTAAAAAATAAAAATAAAAAAAAAATCAAAACTCTTGTTTCTCTCTCTCTTTAAATAAATCACTTTCTACCAAAAAAAAAAAAATCAATAAATAATGTTCAAGGTCGGGTGTGGTGATTCAAGGCCAGGTATGGTGACTCAAGCCCGTAATTCCAGCACTTTGGGAGGTCAAGGCAGGAGGATTGCTTAAGGTCAGGAGTTTGAGGCCAGCCTGGGCAACACAGCGAGACCCTGCGTGGTGGCACATGCCTATAGTCCCAGCTACGTGGGAGGATTGCTTGAGCCCAGGAGTTCAAGGCTGCAGTGAGCTATGATCACGCCACTGCACTCCAGCCTAGGCAACAAAGTGAAACTGTCTCAAAACAAAAAAAAAACAAAACAAGAACGTGTTCACAAGGAGTTGTTAAGTACGTACTGTTGGCTACTTTCCTAATGATTGAAAATGATTGCCTAACCATCCCCTTTTCAATAGGGTTGTACAGTCCACTGCAGCATTCTCATTTCACAGATGATTAGATGCTCGGGGATCAGGGAGGGAATCCCTTAGTAGCCTTTTATTTTTGTAATGGAAAAAAAAGGTGGTTTGATGGGACCAAATATTTGAAAAACTAAACTTTTTGCCAATCCTATTTAGCAGGCAACGAAGGTGTGCTTCTAAACCCCTCCGCACAGGGCTGACTTGGGAGGACTCGAGTTTCAGCCTGAACAGCAGGACCTCCAACCGCTAGTAAAGCTTTCACCCGGCTTGAGGGCTGGAGAAAGCACTCTTAGTTCGCAGCCAGTCCACTCCTACTCTGGGAAATGCATACAAAGCAAGTAGTCCCCAGAGCCCGCGTGGCGCACAGTAGGCTCCCAGTGAGCGGCGACGCAGGGCATAGGGGCGGAACACGTGGGCTGGACCCACAGAAGGCAGGCGCGGGGAAGCAGTGGCACCGTGAAGGGCTTCAGGGAAAAGGCCGGTTTTCTTCTGACGGAGGGACAAGAGTTTAGGGAGCGTCCGCGGCAAAGAAAGGAGTGGGAAGAGGCCCCCCAGGGAACAGCGCCCGTGAGGACGGACCGGGCAGAGGGCGGAAGGCGAAGGGCAGGGGGAGCGGTGAGCAGCGCCCGGCGCTTGCACTGCCGAAGCGCAGGACTCGCCGAGTTCCAGCCACGCTCCCGCAGGCGCGATCCGTAATGGAGGCGCCGCGGGCTCCGGCCACTTCGGGGCCGCCTTCCCAGTCCGCACTGCCTCTAGGGGCGGAGCCCTGGGACTGGGGCTGGGGCCCGGGCCGGGCCGAGGGCTGGCCGAGGAGCTCCAGCGGCCGCAGGGAGGCCGCGCACTTACCCGGAGCCTGGGAGCGCGGGCGCGGCGTGGGCCGGGCGGCGAGGTAGCCTGCGCTCCGCTCGGGGCGCAGGAGGGCGGCGAGGGCCACTCGTAGGAGCCAGCGGCTAGGGCTGCCGGGCAGAAGCAGCGCCTTCCGCGCCAGGAACCCGATGCGCTCACGCGGACTCACCGGCGTCCAGGCTCCCACACGTGCGGCGCTGCGACGCGCCGCGGCCCGGCCGGACCCGCCCTGGGGGTGGAGCCCGCTCCCCACCGCCGGCCCCGCCCCCGCCCTACCCCCTCGGAGAGACAGACGAGCCAGAGAGCACCCCCAAGCGGACGCCCAGCCTGCGCGTGCTCACCCCGGACCTCCCACGCGGCCGCGCCTGGGTCGCACCTGCGGCAGAAAGCGATTTTACCAAGCGTCTAAGAGATTTTTAGATCTTTAAGAAGTCTAAGGCAGCGATTGCCTCCTTTGGTGTTAGTTATATTCTAAGAAGTGTTTCCTCCACATAGTTGTCGCCTTTTCATGTTGCACTGACCACGCAATTAACAGTAATGAAAAGAGAATCACTTTAGGGTCTAAATACCATTCTACATTTGATCCTGGAAATGTAGTGCATTTAAGCGCACCATCTTGCTACTTCCTACCGTTCTTGCTTGATGGCTCCCCATAGGATCTGCTTCAAGAAACCTGATCATAGGTTTCTTTTTGTTTTGACAGTCTCCCTCTGCCGCCCAGGCTGGAGTGCAGTGGCGTGAACACAGCTCAGTGCAGTCTTGACCTCCTAGACTCAAGCAATCCTCCCACCTCAGCCTCCCGAGTTGCTGAGACTACAGGTGCACCCCAATACACCCAGGCTAATTTTTTTTTAAATTTTATTTTTGGTAGAGACAAGGTTTCACTATGTTGCCTAGGCTCTGATAGTTTAGTTTTTTGTTTTTCTTTTGTTTTTCGAGACAGAGTCTCGCCCTGTGCCCAGGCTGGAGTGCAATGGCGCCATCTCGGCTCACTGCAACCTCTGCCTCCTTAGTTCAAGCGATTCTCCTGCCTCAGCCTCCGGAATACCTGGGCAGGATTACAGGCGTCCACCACCACGCCCAGCTAATTTTTTGTATTTTTGGTAGAGACAGAGTTTCACCATGTTGGCCAGGCTGGTCTCGAACTCCTGACCTCGTGATCTGCCTGCCTCACCCTCCCAAAGGGCTAGGATTACAGCCGTGAGCTACTGTGACCAGCCTCTAATTGTTTTGTTTTGTTTTGTTTGAGAGAAAGTCTCACTCTGTTTCCGGGTTGAAGGGATTCTCCTGCATCAGCCTCCCTAGTAGCTGGGACTACAAGCGCTTGACATCACGCCAAGCTAATTTTTTTGTATTTTTCGTAGAGACGGACTTTTTTATTATTTATTTATTTATTTATTTTTAAGATGGGGTTTCACCATGATGGCCAGGCTGGTCTTGAACTCCTGACCTCAGGTGATCCACCCACCTCGGCCTCCCAAAGTGCTAAGATTACAGGTGTGAGCCACCATGCCCGGCCTTTTTTTTTTTTTTGAGACGTTGTCTTGCTCCGTCACCAGGCTGGAGTGTAGTGTTGCGATCTGGAGTGCAGTGTCACGATCTCGGCTCACAGCAACCTCGTGACAGATTTTTCACTGTTGGCCTCAAACTCCTGACCTCAAGTGATCTGCCTACTTAGGCCTCCCAAAGTGCTGGGATTACAGGCATGAGCCACCACGCCCTGCCCAATATGTTTTGTTTTACAAAATTAAATATACTATCACCATACAATTCAGCAGTTACACTCCTTGGTATTTACCTAAAGAAGAGGAAAACTATGTTCACACAAAAATCTGCACATGTCATTATAGCTGCATTATTCATAATTGGCAAAACTTAAAGACCAAGATGTCCTTCTGTTGGTGAATAAACTGTGCTATATCCAAACAATGGAATATTGGCGCCAAAAAGAAATGATTTTAGCAAGCCATGAAAAACCATGGAGGAAACTTAAATGCATTGATTGATTGATTGAGATGGAGTTTTGCTCTTGTTGCCCAGACTAGAGTACAATGGCGAGATCTCTGCTCACGGCAACCTCCACCTCCTGGGTTCAAGTGATTCTCCTGCCTCAGCTTCCTGAGTACCTGGGATTACAGGTGTGTGCTACCATGCCTGGCTAATTTTGTATTCTTAGTAGAGCTGGGTTTTCTCCATGTTGGTCAGGCTGGTCTCGAGCTCCCAACCTCAGGTGATCCTCCCTCCTCGGCCTCCCAAAGTGCTGGGATTACAGGCATCAGCCACCGCAACCGGCCTTAAATGCATATGACCAAGTGAAAGAAAACTATCTGGACTGGTCACGGGCACGGTGGCTCATACGTGAAATCCCAGCGTTTTGGGAGGCTGAGGCAGGTGGATCACTTAAAGTCAGGAGTTCAAGAGCAGCGTGGCCAATGTGGTGAAACCTCATCTTTACTGAAAATGCAAAATATTAGCCAGGTGTGGTGGTGCACACCTGTAATCCCAGTTACTCAAGACGCTGAGGCAGGAGAATGGTTTGAACCTGGGAGGCAGAGGTTTCGGTGAGTTGGGATGGAGCTACTGCACTCCAGCTCTTGCGACAGAGCAAGACTCCGTGTCAAAAAAGAACAAAAAACAAAACAAAAAACACTAATCTGAAAAGGACACTCATTATGTTAATCCAACTAAATGACATTCTGAAAAATGTAAGACTATGAAGACAGTAATAAAATTAGTGGTTGCCAGGGCTTAGGAGAAAAGGAAGGATGACTAGGTGGAGCACAGAGAATTTTTAGGGAAGTGAAACTACTCTGTATGATACTGTAATGGTGGCCACATGTCATGATTCATTTGTTTAAGCCCATAAAATCTACAACAGGGGTCCCCAACCCCCCAAGCTGTGGAGCAGTACCAGTCAGTGGTCTGTTGGAAACCAGGCTATAGTGCAGCATTCCTGCCTGAGCTCCACTTCCTGACAGATCAGGGGTGGGATTAGATTCTGATAGGGGTGAGGACCCTATTGTGAACTGCACATGTGAGGGATCTAGGTTGCAATCTCCTTATGAGAATCTAATGCCTGATGATCTGAAGTGGAACAGTTCATCCTGGAACCATCTCTACCCACTAGTCCGAGGAAAAAATGCTTTCCATGAAACCAGTCCCTGGTGCCAAAAAGGTTGGGGACTGCTGATCTATAATACCAAGAGTGAGACTTTGGGTGATAATGTGTAATGTAGGTTCATCAGTTATAACAAATATACCACTTTGGTGGGGGAGAGGCTATGCACGTGTAAGGTTGGAGGTATACGAGAAATCTCTATACCTTCCTCTCAATTTTGCTGTAACCTAAAACTGCTTTTAAAAACTAAAGTCTCAAAAAAAAAATTCCTGAGAGGCCAGGCACGGTGGCTCTCATCTGTAATCCCAGCACTTTGGGAGGCCTAGGCAGGCGGATCATGAGGTCAAGAGATCAAGACCATCCTGGCCAACATCGTGAAACCCCGTCTCTGCTTAAAATACAAAAATTAGCTGTTCGTGGGGGCGGGCACCTGTAGTCCCAGCTATTCGGGAAGCTGAGGCAGGAGAATCGCTTGAACCTGGGAGGCGGAGGTTGCTGTGAGCCAAGATCGCGCCATTGCACTCCAGCCTGACGACAGAGTGAGAAAAAAAAATCTGAGAGTGCAGCCCAACTCTTCATAAACATATTTAGAGGAAAGATTTTTTCACATTTCTTTGGCTGTTAGCCAAACTTTACTCTTTTTGCATTTCAGCCAAAATTGCCTGAGACAAGGTACAAGTCAAACATGCATTTTTGGTTTTCTGTTTTCCAAAATGGGCAGCTCTTTATTTTTTGATTAAAATAACAGAAGTGTTCAAAACCTCTTCCCAGTACCAACTTCCTCTAATAAACATTTAACTGTTGAGGCCAGGCGCAGTGTCTCACGCCTGTAATCTCAGCAGTTTGGTTAAGTCGATTCGGGTGGATCAGGAAGTCAGGCATTCGAGACCAGCCTAGCCAACATGGTGAAACCCTGTCTCTATAAAAATACAAAAATTAGCCAGGCATGGTGGCAGGCACATATAGTCCCACCTACTCAGGAGGCTGAGGAAAGAGAATCTCTTGAACCTAGGAAGCGTAGGTTGCAGTGAGCTGAGACCTCACCACTACACTCCAGCCTGCAGCCTGGGTGACAGAGTGAGACTCTAAAAAAAGAAAAGAAAAGAAAGAAAAGAAAATTTAACAGTTGAATATTCCCCTCGAGTAAAAAATTCCATTCTAACGTGTCTATTATGTATAACATACAGTATCCTGATTTTAACTCCACCCCACCCTATAGATTGCTAAGTGCCTATCATATACACTCTCTCATCTTTCGTCGTCATTATTGCCTACTATGCTGTCCACTTTGATGCCTTTCTCCATGCCCCAGATAGTAGTTCACTGTTTTCTGTGCTCCCTCAGTCATTGCAAACATTTCTGTTGTCAAAACTCTACATTTAATCTTAAATTATTTATTTCCTTGTATATTTCCTTTATCAGAAAGGGGATTTTTCAGAAGCCAAAATTTGGGTTTAGGACAATCTTTTTTCTCCTTTAATTTCATTTTTAATTGTTATCAGAGTATACATTTTTGTTATCAGAGTAATCGTTGTAATTTAGAGGCAAATGATTCTGTAGAAACGTTGTTAAGGTTTACAATGAAGCAGCAGGGACCATATTCCCACTTCAGCCCTCGCCTGTTTCCACCTTCTAAAAGGCAGTCATATTTCACCTCTTTTTTTTTTCCTTGCGATGGAGTCTTGCTCTGTTGCCAGGCTGGAGTGCAACAGCATGATCTTGGCTTACTTCAGCCTCTGACTCCCAGGTTCAAGCTATTCTTCTGCTTCAGCCTCTCAATTAGTTGGGAATACAGGCGTGTGACACCATGCCCGGCTAATTTTTGCATTTTTAGTAGAGACGGGATTTTGCCATGTTAGCCAGACTGGTCTCAAACTCCAGACCTTATGTGATGCACCCACCTCAGCCTCCCAAAGTGCTAGGATTACAGGTGTGAGCCACTGTGACTGGCCCATTTCACCTCTTTTAACTCATTATTTTGATATTTATCTTAATATCTCCATACAATGTGTTCGTATTGTTATTTCTTGATTTTTCACTTTCAGGCATTATTTACTGACTTCACTTAATGGAAAATGAAGATTTAGCTCTCTTTCCTTCCCCTTTCTCCGCCAAACTTTCCATCCTTTTGTCTGCCCAGCAGAGTTATATTGTACTTTTTTGTGGATTTATGTTTACTTCATTATGACTAGGTAAATATCATTCATATTTTAGGCAAGTAAGAAACTATGATTACTTCTCTTCTGTATGGCTTTTGTTTTTCCTCTATTTAATAATTAACTTATTTTAGTTTACTATTCTTCACTAGGTCAAGCCCCCCTTAATGATTGTGTAAGTCTCCCCTTTCCAGAGGTTTAGATGAGGTGTTCTGTTAGTTTCATCTTTCTCTTCTGGACCCTCCTGACCTGCGCTAATCCATGCCTGTTCCACAGTTGTTGTCAGGGTGTCTCTGTTGCTGTGTTGAATCTGGTTCCTATAGCCTATGTCGTCTTTATTCTTGGTTTACTCTCTTATTTTAATGGAGTACAACCTTCAGTAGCTTCCTGAGAAAGGAGAAGTAAATGAAAGCTAAATTTTTTCGGATCTTGAATATGTTTTTATTCTTGATACAAGTGTTAAAAAAACATTTTTATTCTAACCTCACATTTGATTCATATTTACTAATTAAGTACAGAATTCTATGCACGTGTGAGTTCAGGGGTATATGGGAAATCTCTATACCTTCCTCTCAATTTTGCTGTAACCCAAAATGCTCTAAAAAAGTAAAGTCTAGTTTTTGGCCAGGTGTGGTGGCTCATGCTTGTAATCCTAGCAATTTGGGAGGCTGAGGTGGGCAGATCACTGGAGGTTAGGAGTTCGAGACCAGCCTGGCCAAAATGGTGAAAACCCTTCTCTACTAAAAATACAAAAATTAGCCAGGTGTGGTGGTGCACGCCTGTAGTCCTAGCTACTTGAGAGATAGAAGAATCACTCAAACCTGGGAGGCAGAGGTTGCAGTGAGCTGAGATATCAACAATACACTCCAGCCCGGGTGACACAGTGCAATTCTTGTCTCAAATAAATAAACAAATAAATAAATAATAAAAGGAGCACTCACTTGTGAAAATGAGAAGAGTGAAAATAAATAAATAAAATAAAAAGAGCATTCAGAGGCCAAAAAAATGTGACAGCAGAAATTAAAAGTCTCCTGGGTTCAAGGAAGTCTTGTGCCTCGGCCTCCCAAGCTGTTAGGATTACAGGCGCACGTGCCACCACGCCCAGCTAATTTTTTGTATTTTTAGTAGAAATGGGGTTTCACCACGTTGGCCAGGTTGGTCTGGAACTCCTGACCTCAGGTGATCCACCTGCCTTGGCTTCCCAAAGTGCTGGGATTACAGGCGTGAGCTACTGTGCCCAGCCTATCTTCCCACTCTTGAACTTTTAATTTCTGCTGTTATGTTTTTTCATCTCTGAATGCTCTATTTATTTTTACCATCCCCATTTTCACTAGTGAGTGCTCCTTTTATTATCTATTTATTTATTCATTTTTGAGACAGGGTTTCACTGTGTTGACTAGCCTGGAGTGCAGTGGTGCAATCTTGGCTCACTCTAACCTCTGCCTCTTGGGTTCAAGCAATTCTCCTGCCTCAACCTCCCGAGTAGCTGGGATTATGGGCGCCTGTCACCACACCCGGCTAGTTTTTGTATTTTTAGTAGAGAAGGGGTTTTACCATGTTGGCCAGGCTGGTCTCAAACTCCTGACCTCAGGGGATTTGTTCTGCCTCGGCCTCCGAAAGTGCTGGGATTACAGGCGTGAGCCACTGTGCCCAGCCAATGTTCCTTTTAAATAGTATCCTTTTCTCTCATATGTGGGAGCTAAACATTGAACAAGCTGAATTCATGGAGATAGAGAGTAGAATGATTGTTACTAAAGGCTGAAAGGGTAGGGTGGAGGAAGGCATAGAGTGGGGATGATTAATGAGTCCAAATATACAATTAGGGGCCAGGTGCCGTGGCTCAGGCCTGTAATCCTAGCACTTTGGGAGGCCAAAGCAGGAGAATCACTTGAGCCCAGGAGTTAGAGTACAGCTTGGACAACATAGCGAGTCACTGTCTCAACAAAAAATAGTTAGCCAGGCATGGTGGTGCCAGTGTGTAGTCTTAGCTACCCAGGAGGCTGAGGTGGGAGGATCCCTTGAACCCAGGAGTTGAAGGTTACAGTGAGTTATGATTGCACAACTGCACTCCAGCCTGAGCAACAGAGTGAGAACTTGTCTCAAAAAATAAAAAAATAAAACCAAAACAAACAACAACAAATAAAAAAAAAAAAAGGGTGACAACAGTTAACAATAATTTATTGCATATTTTAAAATAAAGGGTGGACTTGGACTGTTCCTAACACAAAGAAATAAGTTCTCAAGGTGATCGATACCCCAGTTATTCTGATTTGACAATTACACATTGCATACCTGTATCAAAACATCATATGTGGGTCAGGTGTGGTGGCTCAAGCCTGTAATCCCAGGACTTTGGGAGGCCAAGGCAGGTGAATCACGAGGTCAGGAGTTCAAGACCAGCCTGGCCAACATGGTGAAACTCTTTTCTACTAAAAATACCAAAAAAAAAAAATTACTTGGGCGTGGTGGTGCGTGCCTGTAATCCCAGCTACTCAGGAGGCTGAGGCAGGAGAATCGCTTGAACCCGGGAGGCAGAGGTTGCAGTGAGCCAGGATTGCCCCACTGCACTCCAGCCTGGGAGACAGTGTGAGACTCCATCTCAAAAAAACAAAACAAAACAAAAAACATCACATATATACTATAAATATTTATACAATTATGTACCCATAATACGCAATATAAAAAACAGTATCCTTTTCTTGTTTTATGCTTGCAGTGGTAATTTGTAGCTCAGGGTATCGATTATGTATCTCAGTGCAAATGTATTTGATTTTTCTTCTCACCATACGGTTTCTGTTTCCTCTGGGGGTTGCTTTTTTCCCCCTTGTTTTAGTCTCTACGGTACTACCTTCCATGTTAGTTTGTTTATGAGGCTGTCAAGTTCACAGGTCCCCTACCCACCTCTTGCTGCTAGGTAACTGCCTTTTCTCTTCACTGGTAAAAGACAGGGTTTTGGGCAAAATACATGTTAGATGCTCTGTTCTCTTTATTCAGAACGCTTATCCACCACTTTATCCAGTGGTTTATCCAGAACGCTTATCCACTTCTTCATCCAGAACGCTTGTAGCCACCACTACACCCTCTAGGCAGGAAATCAGCAGCCATCTCTATGGACTCTAACCAACCTTAAAAGAAAGATCTAAAGACACTGACATTCATTGGAAACCCCCAACTTAAAATTCGAATCAAATAACCCTGCACGAAGCCCCCTACACTCTCAGAACATCTGGATATCGTCTAAAATAGAAATTTAAACGATTCATATTGAATTTAAGGCGTAGAGAGGCCGGGCGCCCAGCACGTTGGGAGGCTGAGGCGGGCAGATCACCTGAAGTCGGGAGTTTAAGATCAGCCTGACGAACATGGTGAAACCCCGTCTCTAAAAAAAAAAAAAAAGAAAAGGTAGGGGGGAAAAAAGGCGTAGAGAGAGGGATATCTTAAAGTTCCATCAATAAGAGCGTCAATAAAGTGATTTTTACCGCGGTTGGGAGGGATCCAATCCCTTCTCTGGAGGGCCTTGGGGGCGGGTGCCCGCTTCCTGAGCTGCCGTTCCGACCTCCGGCCTGAAGGGGGAGGAACAGAGCACGGCCGGCGGCTGCGGGGGCAGGGCCTCTCTGGGCTGAGAGGAAGAAACCAGAGAGACGTGAAGAGGAAGTCCCGGTGGCGCTGAGTCCTACGTCCTCCGAGGCTGGGCTTGTCGGTGTGTTGCTGGGCTTAGTGGACTCCACAGGCCACGCTGGCTGCGAATGGAGCCGAGGACTCGCGCGGAGGCGAGATGCTACCAGCCGGCGAGATTGGCGCCTCTCCCGCAGTCCCGGTGAGATGGCCCTGGCGTCACTGGGAAAGGACATTGGTGGCCCATTGGGGTGGCACAGACCTCCCGGGGGAGATAGTCGGGGTGAGGTGGCCCTGTAAGCTTGTTAGGTTAGGCGGCTTAGGTTAGAGGCCCTTGCAAGACCTCCTGGAGGAGGTGGTAGTTCCAGTGAGGTGACTTTGGCGGCCCTGGTGAGACGACAGATCTCGAGGGAGGTGGCCCTATTGGGCAGACAAGGTAACTCCAGGTGCTGTAGAGGTAACACAGACCTCCTGGGAAGGTGGCAGTAGTGACACCAGGAAGATGGCACTTTGGGGCACCTGATGTAGACGGCCCTGGCCGCTCAGAAACGGGGAGAGTGTCTGGAAGCTCTCTGGCCTCCAGTGGGTGCTCTTTGGGAGCCCCGTATGAGTTCCATCCACGACTTTAACCTTAATGTGCTTGTCACACCTGTTCTCTCCTAGTGCTGCTCTGAAAGTGGTGATGAAGGGAAGAACCTCGAGGAGAAAAGTAAGCCAGCTGCAAACACCTTAGCTCTTTCTTCCCAGCTGTCCCGCCCGATCTCTGCCTTACAGGGTCTTCAACCGAGAGTAATTGGGGCCTGCCTGTGATTTTAATGAAACATCCACTTTTATTAAGCATCAGGAATTTGGAGGGGCCGATGATCTAGGACAGATGCCGGCCACACTAGTTAGGTTCAAAGGAGGCAAATGCTAATTGTTTGGTTCATCTTCAGTAAATTGGCAATTTAAAATTGCTCTGGGAAGAGCACAACGGATAACTTGGGTTCTGGATCTTGGACTGGACAGGAAAGGGGGAAAAAAGGTCAGTCCCACCCTTTCCTCCCTAAGACTGGAGTATATGTCAGGGATGTGGACTTTCGCCATTTTATTTTAATGGAAGTTTATTGCAAATCAAGGACTCTTTAGGGAGTTCTGAAGTGACGTTTTTTGGGAGAGGAAGGGTTGAAAAGCATGTGATAATTCTACTCTCGGGATTTTTTTATTCTTTTGCTATGGCAAACAGTTGGAAATGAGTAGCAGTAAGAGAAAGGGTGCTCACATTACCACATGGCCCTTAGGAGTAAGACTTGCCCTTAACATGGGTGACTGATAGAATCTGCCTCAGAAAGAAGGCTCTAAGCAGTCCATAGCACGTGACCGTCAAAGCTGCCACATCTCAGCTCCTTTTTCTTGAAGGATTTGAGAGTGCCCTGTATCTTTGAGTTAAACCCTGCCCTTTCCACTTTCCACTTTCGCCTCATTCAGATGCCTAGAAAGTAGTTTGATGCCTACTGAGCTGTCATTTTAATAAAATAACAGATGTAGACTGTCATATTAAGGACTTTGTCCTTGTTCCTCTTTCCGTGGTTCAAATTACTTTGCAATTAGGAGTGCTGTTTACAAGAAACAGAAAAAGAGACATGTAAAAACCTCCCATATCACTAGTGTGTCATTTAGAAGAATGTCATTTCATCAAGAATGCCACATTTGAATAGTTACATGTCAAGTTGTTTTTTTTTTTTTTTTTTTTTTGAGACCCAGTCTCACTCTGTCTCCCAACTAGTGATTGCATGAGTCATTTTGATTTTTTCCTAGTAATTTGTTTTCTCATATTTTTTCTTTTTTCTGCACTGAAGTGCAGTAGCAAGATTTCTGCTCACTGTAATCTCCGCCTCCGGGTACAAATGATTCTCCTGCCTCAGCCTCCCGAGTAGCTGGGATTACAGGCATGTACCACCATGCCTGGCCAATTTTTGTATTTTTAGTAGAGCTGGGTTTTACCATGTTGGCTAGGCTGGTCTCGAACTCCTGACCTCAGATGATCTGCTCTCCTCGGCCTCCCAAAGTGCTTGGATTATAGGCAGGAGCCACCATGCCCAGTGGGTGTCATTTTTTTTGAAAAAGTGAAGGTAGAATTTCGTCCCTAAGGTACAGCAACTTTAGCATTCACAAAACATTTCCTGCCTCCATTTGTCTGCAAATACACCCATAACTCACTTGTTTTATTTAAGATTAAAAAAAGGCATTGTGAGTTCTGTACATAGTAGTAGATTATTATACATTAAATGTATAAGTCCAATGTGTATTGGACTTACAGGTAGTTTATTTGCCATGGAAAGAATTTCACTGTAGACTATACTATTTAGTGGTTGCATTAGTCATTTTTACTTTTTCCTAGTAATTTGTTCTCTTATATATTTTTTTGTTTCTGACAAAGATATCTTTGTACAGTGACATTTGAAACTTAAAAACCTTTTTACTTTTTTTTTTTTTTTTTTTTTTTTTAAAAAGAGACGAGGTCTCGCTCTGTTGTCCAGGCTGGAGTATAGTGGTGCATCATGGCTCACTGCAGCCTCCATCTCCCAGGCTGTTCAAGCAATCCTCCCATCTCAGCTTTCCAAGTAGCTGAGACTACTGGTTCATGCCACCATGCCTGGCTAATTTTGTTACGTGAAGTCTTGCTATGTTGCCCGGGCTGTTCTACAACTCCTAGGCTCAAATGATCCTCCTGCCTTGGCTTCCCACAGTGTTGGGATTGTGGGCATGAGCTGCTGTGCACGGCCTTTTTTTTTTTTTTAAACATTTTAAAACAAGAGTTTTCCTTTGGTGTTGCTCTAGACTATACCATTGGTTCCTTATACATTTTGAAAAGATATTATGCCTTGTCTGTTGAAACCTTTGGTTACTGGGTCACACTTTAGGAATTTTTCCTTTAATACTTTCTTCAGCTCTTAAGCATTTGCAGTAGTTGATTGGTAGAGTGCTTTAGAGCTATTCATCTGGTAATTTGTGTGTGTCTGTGTGTGTGTGTGTGTGTGTGTGTGTGTTATTCTTTAAATTATTAAATTTTTTTTGCTTTGATTTTGTTTTTTGAGACAGAGTCCCCCCGTTGTCCAGGCTGGAATGCAGTGGCATGATCTTGGCTGACTGCCAACTCCTCCTCTTGGGTTCAAGGGATTCTCTGCCTTGGCCTCCCGAAAAGCTGGGACTACAGGCGTGTGCCCCCACGCCTGGCTAATTTTTGTATTTTTGCTAGAGATGGGGATTTACCATGTTTGCCAGGCCAGTCTTGAACTCCTGGCCTCAGATGATGCACCTGCCTCAGCCTCCCAAAGTGCTGGGATCACAGGTGTGAGCCACCTTGCCTTTCAAAATTATTAACTTTTGAAGGTAGATACACTGCTTTTACATCTTTTATGTTGTTTTTAATTCCGTAGTACTTAGTGGTGTTGAGTAATTGTTTTTCTTTTGGTTTAGGTGACATAAATGTTAAAGTTCTTACTGGAAGTAAACAAGTCAGTGAAGTTACAGATAATGGTGATCTCGCTTCTTATGTGTCTGCCTTCATAGAAAAGGAAGTTGGAAATGACCTTAAATCTTTAAAGAAACTTGATAAACTCATAGAACAGATGACAGAAAGTAAAATGCAGTTAGAAGAACAGGTAAGTATGGAACCTCACTGAAATAATATCAATGATACACTTAAAATGTGAACATTATTATATATGGAATTGTAAAGATATAAAATGTGACAAGTAGTCTAATTATTGTAAACTGTTCAAGAGGATTTCAGGACCTACAATGTACTACCTATTTTACAAATTATGTAAAAGACAAAGTTCCTACTGATATAATTTGTCCTGAAAACATATTGAGACCTAACATTTTATATAGCTTTTCATACAGTGACTTTTTTTTTCCTTTCAGTCTGTTTTTAGTGAACATACAGTGACTTTTAAATTGCTTTTTCAAGCAAATAATTTCATGGTATATAAAAATATATACCATAGTTTAAACTCCATTTTTATTTATTTTTTGAGACGGAGTTTTGCTCTTGTTTCCCAGGCTGGAGTGCAATGGCACGATCTTGGCTCACTGCAACCTCCACCTCCCAGGTTTAAGCGATTCTCCTACCTTAGCCTCCCAAGCAGCTAGGATTACAGGCATGCGTCATCCTTTCTGGCTAATTTTGTATGTTAGGTAGAGATGGGGTTTCACCATGTTGGCAAGACTGATCTTGAACTCTGGACCTCAGGTGATCCACCCGCCTTGGCCTCCCAAAGTTCAGGGATTACAGATGTGAGCCACTGTACCCAGTCACATTTCAAATTTTAATAAATGCACACATAGGGAGGAAACGTGAAAAGAAGTATAACATAATGGTTATTTCTGGATGGGTGGTTGACAAGCGATGTATTTAAAAAATATTTTTAGGCTGAGTGTGCTGACTCATGCCTGTAATCCTAGCACTTTAGAGGCTGAGGCGGGTGGATCACCTTACGTCAGGAGTTGGAGACCAGCCTGACCAACATGGTGAAACCCCGTCTCTACTAAAAGACAACAACAAAAAAATTAGCCAGGTGTGGTGGTGGGCACCTGTAATCCCAGCTACTCAGGAGGCTGACGCATGAGAAGCACTGGAACCCAGGAGGTGGAAGTTGCCATGAGCTGTGATCATGCCATCCCACTCCAGCCTGGGCAACAAAAGCAAAACTCCGTCTCAAAAATAGGTATTTTTATGTATTTGTAGGTTTTTTCCTTTTACAATGAACATATTACTTAAATAATTTTTTAAAAATCCAGTGAGTATAAGCTTAAACAAAAAAATAAGTAGGCCCCTCTACTTGGAATGGTGTGTTTGTCAAAGATAAAAGATTTTTGTAATATAGCTACTAAATTAGGTTAAGTAAATTCTTTGTGGGTTATTTCCAGCTTTTTAGTCATCTTCTGTTCTCCTGTCCCCATTACCTTAGGCTTCCACAGCTTCCTGTCTTTCCACCACACCTACTGCTAGTCTCCAAGTTTAGTCTGACTTTGTCTGCCTTTTCCACTCCTGCTGGCAGTTTGTTGTGGGCCCAGTTGGAGGAAGTCACAGCTGAGTAGACTGATGCCAACCTATGTGTGTGGTCTGCCACTCTGGCTGAATCTTCAGTCTCACCAGCAGTCCTGCCATGGGAAGGTCCACTCCTCTGTACTCCCCTCAGCTGTTCTTCCAAATTCTTTCCAAGACACCTACTCTACCTGTCCCTTCTGCCCTTTCCTTTTCCCAAGCAGAAAAAAATAGAAGCCTAGCGTGAGTTTAGCAGCACTGAATTCGGTTTGTTGAATAGTCTGTTCCACAGTCCACAAACTTATTGTGCAATCTTTTCTTTTTTTTTATTTTGAGATGGAGTCTCGCCCTATCACCCAGGCTGGAATGTAGTGGCGAGATCTCGGCTCACTGCAACCTCCGCCTCCCTGGTTCAAGCGATTCTCCTGCCTCAGCCTCTTGAGTAGCTGGAATTACAGACATCCACCACTACACTCGGCTATTTTTTGTATTTTTTAGTAGAGACAGGGTTTCACCGTCTTGGCCAGGCTGGTGTTGAACTCCTGACCTCGTGATCCACCTACCTTGGCCTCCCAAAGTATTGGGATTACAGGCGTTAGCCACTGCGCCCAGCCTGTGCCATCATTTTTTACCTCTTCGTTTAGCAGAGGATCAGTCTAAGGCAGACCTTATAACCTAGGTTCTACCTGCCATCTCAGTGAATTTGTGTCACTCTTATAATTTTACCCTGTGTTCCTCAACCAGTCCTATCCCTTCAGCATACGGACGTAGACAGGTCTTTTCCATGAAACCTAAACAAACAATCAAAAACCCTTCTTTTAGCAGGTATTAGTTCTTTCCTTTGATTGTCAGGCTTCAGAAATAACCTTTGTTATGTATCTCTGCTTTCTAATTTGCTGTTCATCTTTGACCCACTGTAATTAGGCTTGTTTCCCTAATAACCACAGAAAATTTGGCTGAAGTTCTTTATTGAACCTTAAATTCAGCATGTCCAAAACTCTGCTGATCCATTTTTTAGAGGCTTGTCTGTCTTGTTTAGATAATGGCATCACAATCTGCCTGTTACTCAGACTTGAAGCCTAGGAGTCCTGGATTCCTTGTCGTCATCCTCTGTCCCCATCACTAAGTCATCTGAGTTCTGACTAAGTCATCTTAGTCCCCATCACTAAGACATCTCTGGTGTCCATCCCATCTTTCCCACTCTTTTTTTTTTTCTGGAGATGGAGTTTCACTCTTGTTGCCCAGGCTGGAGTACAATGGCATGATCTTGGCTCACTGCAATCTCCGCCTCCTGGGTTCAAGTGATTCTCCTGCCTCAGCCTCCTGAGTAGTTGGGACTGCAGGCACGCACCACCATACCCGGCTAATTTTTGTAATTTTAGTAGAGATGTAGTTTAACCATATTGGCTAGGCTGGTCTCAAACTCTTGACTTTTGAGTAGCTGGGATTACAGGCTACTGTAAATTATGCCACCACACCCAGCTAATTTTTGTATTTTTACTAGAGACGGGGTTTCTCCATGTTGGTCAAGCTGATCTCGAATCCCTGATCTCAGGTGATCTGCCCACCTTGACTTCCCAAAGTGTTGGGGTTACAGGCATGAGCCAATATGCCTGGCCCCATTTTTCCCACTCTTGGTGACACCATCTTATTTAGGCAGATTGGGAGCTTTGTAGTAATGCAGAATCTCAGTCTTACTTCAGACTTACTATGTCTGAATCTGTATTATAACAAGATCTCTAGGTGATTAATATGCATATTCATTAAATGTAGCCTGTATATTTTATTGCGTTAATCCCACTGTTGAAATTATTGGCCTACAACTCTTGTATACCAAAGTGACCTTAAGGACAGGGGCTGTATCTTATCTGAATATTTCTAGCACAGTGTCTGGTACAGAATAAGTAATCACTGTTGATTGAAATTTTTCTATAATGTTCTTTGTATTTTGCTGATGACTAATAATTGTATATGTTTTCCCACATACTATGAGAAAAATTCATTTAATATATGCCATTTTCTTTCTTTTTTTTTTTGCGATAGAGTCTTGCTCTGTTGCCCAGGCTGGAGTGTGGTGACGTTAGCTCACTGCAAACTCTACCTTCTGGGTTCAAGTGATTCTCCTGCCTCAGCCTCCTGAGTAGCTGGGATTACAGGCGTGTGCCACCATAGCCAGCTAATTTTTGTATTTCTATTTATCTTTTTGAGATAGAGTCTCTCTCTGTCACCTAGGCTAGAATGTAGTGGTATGATCTACACTGTTATTTTCGCTTCCCAGGTTCAAGCAGTTCTCCTGCCTCAGCCTCCTAAGTAGCTGGGATTACGGGTGTGTGCCACCATGCCTGCCTAGTTTTTGTATTTTTTGCCATGTTGGCCGGGCTGGTGTCAAACTCCTGACCTCTAGTGATCTCCCCGCCTCGGCTTCCCAAAGTGCTAAGATGACAGGTGTGTTATCGCACTGGCCAGTAAATGCCATTTCTAAAGGCATTGCCTAGATATCATCCCACCAAGTCAGTAGTTCTTAGCCTGGCTTTAATTCAGAATCTCCTGGGGGTTGTTGGCAAATTAGAGATGCCCAGCCTTTTAGAATGAGATCTTTGTTTGCTTTTTTTTTTTTTAAAAACAGAGTCTCTCTCTGTCACCCAGGCTGGAGTGCAGTGGCACAGTCTGGGCTCATTGCAACCTCCTCCTCCTGGGTTCAAGTGATTCTCCTGCCTTAGCCTCCCTAGTAGCTGGGATTATAGGTGCATGCCACCATGCTGGGCTAGTTTTTGTATTTTTAGTAGAGATGGGCTTTCACCATGTTGGCCATGCTGGTCTCAAACTCCTGAAACTCAAGTAATCTGCCCACCTTGGCCTCCCAAAGTGCTGGGATTATAGATGTGAACCACTGCGCTTGGCCCTTTGTTTGCTTTTGAAGGAAAATATTTAGTAGGTAGAGCATGTATTAATAAGTTTTCTCTCGCTGGATCCTCTGCGGAGCCTGTGGAGGCAGATCTCTAGATGCTTACTAGGAGCCAGTGTGTTAGATCCCTTCCTATACATGTATGTGTATATGTATGTATGCATATACTTTTTACTTATTTTTTTTTGTTTCACTTACTGTTTTCAACACAAAGGCATACTTCTTCCTGATGTTCGTATGTATATAAAACAGTATTTTATGTTTGGGTTTGGTTGGTATGGGATGAAGAAATCAGACCTTTCTTTTGAAGGTTTTGATGGATGATTTTCAGTTCTGTTACAACAAATACATATTTTGAAGGGAATGAACTCATAAAAAAGGTTACATCCAGCCTGGACAACATAGTGAGACCTTGTTTATATTTAAAGAAAAAAAAAGCTAAATGTAGTGGTGCATATGTGTAGTCCTAGCTACTGGGGAGGTTGAGGTGGGAGGATTGTTTGAGCCTGGGAAGTCAAGGCTGCAGTGAGGTATGACGGCACCACTGCACTCCAACCTGGGCAACAGAATGAGAGCCCTTCTCAAAAAAAAAAAAAAAAAAATTAGAAAACTTTATCTGATTGCTGCTTTTCTTTCTTTCTTTTTTTTTCTTTTATTTGTCAGGTACTTACAATTTCATCAGAAATCCCTAAAAGAATTCAAAGTGCCTTAAAAAATGCAGAAGAATCAAAGCAATTTCTTAATCAGTTCCTGGAGCAGGAAACTCATCTCTTCAGCGCCATTAACAGCCATTTGCTGACTGCACAGCCTTGGATGGACGATCTTGGAGCCATGATTAGTCAGATTGAAGAGATCGAACGTCATCTTGCTTACCTTAAATGGATTTCACAAATTGAAGAATTAAGGTAAAATGGGCCTCTTTGTTCTCATAATTACTATTTTCCTTTGAAGCTTCTGTCTTAAAGAGTGCATGTGTGCCATTAAATAATTGAGTTAAAGATTATAATAATTAATTTTAACCAGTTATGAAAGTAGCATCATGATAATGCTTCTTATCCTTTATTGTGAATGAACATAAACTTTTCAGGAAGCTTAATTAGCATTTGAAAGAAGGTAACGTAAGTAAGTTAAACTTAAGTCTCATAACTGAAATATGAACACATGATAAAAACTATTCTTTGTAATGCCAGATTAATAAAACATACAGTTTGGTAATAGGTATTCCTATTTAATTTTTAGAACTGATCACTTAACAAAATGGATTGCTTTCTTTATAATTTGAATATTTTTCAGTGGGAATCATAAGAGGTACACAGTATTCTTAGATGAATAACAAGAATTCTGCTACCTCTGGGTAGGAAAGACAAAAAAGGAAGTAAGTCTTGACCTTTGTTCTTTTTGAGTTGAATAGCTATCACTGGTGGTTAATTGTATCTAGTTTTGCCTTTCAAACAGCCTGAACTAACATTTCCACCTAGATTAGTAGATTCTTTGGTTTCATGTTAAGGTCCCCCAGTCCCTCCAAATTGTACTGTCCCATCCTTGGATTGTTTTGTTGCAAAGTGGTCAGTAACCATTAATGTTGCCTGAAAAGCCTGAGGGAAAAAGTCATCTGAGGGTTTTAATGTCCTGTTTCAAATGTATCATAGTTAATAATGTTATGTTTGTTATGGATATTTTATGCATTTATTTTTACAGCATATATTTCTCAAAATTTTAAAGAATTGAACATATCAGTACAGTATAGAAATCTTTGTTTTGCATATATGAGTTTTACATATAAATTGATAAGCCTAAGATTGTAATGTTGATTCTAGAAATTGACTAAAAAGTTTACTTTTTAGAGCATCTGCCTCTTATTTAGATCAATTATATTGCCGTGAAGGAATTTTTTTTTTTTTTAAATAGAGACAGGGTTTCACCATGTTGGTCAGGCTGCTCTCGAACTCCCGACCTCAGGTGATCCGCCTGCCTCAGCCTTCCAAAGTGCTGGGATGACAGGAGTGATCCACTGCGCCCGGCCGTGAAGGAATTTTTTAAACCTTGCTTTATTTTACTGCTTTTCTCCTTGTCCCTGAGAAAGGAAATACCAGTAAGGGGCAATGTTAATAACTTTATTAAGTACAATAAGTTATTTGAAAACTTCACTCTTGTAGTAGCCAAAGTAATAGATTAATTGAAATAGGACTATGGTTATTGATAACTTTTTTCTTTCCTTATATTTTTTTTAAAATTATTTATCTTAATTTTTTTTTTTTTTTTTTTTTGAGTCAGACTCTTGCTCTCTTGTCTAGACTGGAGTGCAGTGGCACAATCTTCTCAGCTCAGTGCAACCTCTGCCTCCTGTATACAGGTATACGCCACCATGCCTGGCTAATTTTTGTATTTTTAATAGAGAATGGGTTTCACCATGTTGGCCAGGCTGGTCTCAAACTCCTGACCTGGAGTGACCCGCTTGCCTTGGCCTCCCAAATTGCTGAGATTATAGGCGTGAGCCATTGTGCCTGGCCTTGATAACCTTTTCTGATATCTGAATTGTTTGTAAGGGAAGTAAGCTGAGGGATTTATGTTAGAAATAGGGATCAAGTTCATAAGCAAGTAGAGCACGGTTATTTTTTTCTCTTTAATAATGTGTTCTTTCCCTGAGGTCTTATGATAATATCTCTGTTTCTAGCTTTCCTTTAGAGCTTCTGGGATTTCCTCATCTCCAAATTTCTTCATAATGGCCTGATTTTATTCTGATGTACATTGTCTTTTTTAAAAGTAGTTTCTTCTTGCTAGAATTAGTATCTTTATATGAGCTCTATTTCTTTGATACTGTAGTATATAGCACTATCACTTGGAGTGAACCCTGTTTCTCTGGCTTTTCCTATGCTGTAAATGTCATTTATGCTTTAGTGTTGTGAGGAAATCTATTTTACATTCTTGAAAACAGTACTCCTGCCGGGCATGGTAGCTCCTACCTGTAATCCTAGCAGTTTTGGGAGGCTGAGCTGGGCAGATCACTTGAGCCCTGATGTTCGAGATGAGTCTGGACACCATGGCAAAATCCCATCTCTGTTAAAAAAAAAATTAGGTAGGTGGTGTGGTGAGCACCCCTAGTCCCAGATACTTGGGAGGCCAAGATAGGAGGATTGCTTGAGCCCTGGGAGGCTGAGGTTGCAATGTGCTCTGATTGTACCACTACACTACAGCCTGGGTGACAGCCTGGGTGACAGAGCGAGACCCTGTCTCAAAAAAATGTATCAAATAAAAAAGCAATACTCTTATATTTTGTGTTTGTACATTTGAAATTCTTCTGTAATATTTGTACATTTCTTTTTCTTTTTTATTTTTTTTTTCAGAGATAGGGTTTCACCATGTTGGCCAGGCTTGTCTTGAACTCCTGACCTTAGGTGATCTGCCCACCTCGGCCCCCAAAATGCTGAGATTACAGGCATGAGCCACCATGCCTGGCCCCTGTACGTTTCTTTTTCTTTTTTTTTTAAATTTTATTATTATTATTATTATTTTTCTTTTGAAAGACGGGATTTCACCATGTTGGTAAGGCTGGTCTTGAACTCCTGACCTCAGGCGATCCTCCAGCCTTGGCCTCCAAAGTGCTTGGATTACAGGCATGAGCCACCACACCCGACCACATTTCTTAAACATAGTAGTTTTTGTTGGAATTACATTTCTTTGAAGTGGGAAATCAAATTCAGCGAGGCAAAGTAGGTAACAATTGAAGAACATCGTACTTGACCTTACCAGATGCTACCCATGTTATTCCCTTGGATTAAGATACTGAAGACTTCTGTAAAAGGCAGATTGATCAGAAATGAGTGGTGTCCACAGGAATGTGACACAAAACAGGTCGGTCAGGAGGAGTAGGAAGGGAAAGGATCTGGGGAGGTCTCCAGAACATAGGCTGCAGGCTGCTGCTCTTAGTCTAGGCTCGCAGAGAGACCTTGGTATCAGATTAAAAAACAAAGCCTACCTCAGGGTGGTGCTTCATTCTTCCTTGAATATAACTTTATATAAAACATGAAGAAGAACTTTTTCCAAATTTGAAATTATTCTGAGCAATCTATTCTTTCAATTTGCTTTCAGCTGGGCATGGTGACTCAAGTCTATAATCCCAGCACTTTGGGAGGCTGAGGCGAGTGGATCATTTGAGGTCAGGAGTTCAAGACCAGCCTGGCCAACATGGTGAAATCCTGTCTATACTAAAAAGACAAAAAAATTAGCTAGGTGTGGGGGTGCACATCTGTAATCCTAGCTACTTGGGAGGCTGAGGCAGGAAAATTGCTTGAACCTGGGAGATAGAGGTTACAGTGAGCCAAGATCACGCCACTGCACTCCAGCCTGAGTGACAGAGTGAGAACTCCATCTCAAAAAGAAAAAAAAATTTTTGCTTTACTTTGTTTACAGTGATAATATTCAGCAATATCTCATGACCAATAATGTACCAGAGGCAGCCTCCACTCTAGTGTCTATGGCAGAACTTGACATCAAACTTCAGGAATCATCCTGTACTCATCTTCTTGGTTTCATGAGAGCCACAGTTAAGTTCTGGCATAAAATTCTCAAGGACAAGCTTACAAGGTAGGGAATTTACTACCCATATTTTGTGGTACTTGCTTTCTGATGGGTATTTGGTGATCATTTGGTGGTGATGTACTCAAACGTATGTGTTACTTTTCTGTTGCAGTGATTTTGAGGAAATTTTAGCACAGCTTCATTGGCCATTCATTGCACCCCCTCAATCACAAACTGTTGGCTTAAGTCGACCCACCAGTGCCCCGGAGACATACAGTTACCTGGAGACACTATTTTGTCAGCTTTTGAAACTACAAACCTCGTATCTTTGTTGCAGTTGAAAACTTACTAAAATTTCTTCTTTCTAGAATGGATTTGTGGCTTGAGAGTAAAACCTTTTCAAAGTGGCCAAGAAAGCCAAATAAGAATCCTGTGTTTGGACTTGGTCTGTAAATGCCTACCAAGTGGTGGACTGTACTCTTGGAAAGTGAATTGCATGTGGGTGGGAGGGCTGTAAGGAAGAGTTCAAGATGCATGACTGATCCAAGTTCATAGCACAAAAAGGTCTCTTGGGATGATAGAACAAATGGGCAATTGGGAGGAAACCTTAGTAACAGTATTAATTTAATCAAATGATGCTTGAATTTTTTGTTGTTGCTAGTTTAGGAAAGTTTTATAGATTAATTCTGATAGCATTTTTGTGGTGTTTTTTTTTTTTTTTCCCCCAGACAGAGTCTTCCTCTGTCACCCAGGCTGGAGTGTATGGTGCGATCTCGGCTCACTGCAGCCTCTGCCTCCTGGACTCAAGTGATTCTCCTGCCTCAGCCTCCTGAGTAGCTGGGATTTACAGGCATGTGCAACCACGCTCGGCTAATTTTGTTGTTGTTAGAGATGGGGTTTTAGCATATTGGTTAGGCTGGTCTCGAACTCCTGACCTTGTGATCCACCTGCCTCTGCCTCCCAAAGTGCTGGGATTACAGTCGTGAGCCACGACACCTGGCCAGTTTTTTTTTTTTGTAGATGGAGTTTTACTCTTGTTGCCCAGGCTAAAGTGTAATGGCACCATCTCAGTTCACCGCAGTCTCCGCCTCCCATGTTCAAGCAATTCTCTTGTCTCAGCCTCCCGCGCAGCAGTGATTACAGGCATGTTTCACCATGCCTGGCTAATTTTGTATTTTTAGTAGAGATGGGGTTTCTCCATGTTTGTCAGGCTGGTCTCGAACTCCTGACCTCAGGTGATCCGCCCACCTCAGTCTCCCAGAGTGCTGGCATTACAGGCATAAGCCACTGCATCCAGCCCATTTTTATGTTTTGAAGACATAATCTCACTCTGTCAGCCAGGCCGAAGTGAAGTGGTACAGTCATGGCTCACTGCGGCCTTGACCGCCCAGGCTCAATTGATCCTCCCACCTCTTCTTCCTGAGTAGCTGGGACTACAGGCACATACCACCAGGCCCGGCTACTTTTTGTTATTTTTTCTAGAGACAGGGTTTTGCCATATTGCTCAGGCATATCTTAAACTCCTGGATTCAAGTGATTCGCCTACTTCAGCCTCCCACAGTGCTGGGATTACAGGTGTGAGTCACCATCATCATGCCTGGCTTTTTGTGTATTTTAACTGAATGTATATTCAATATAAAGTGAGATTACTTATTTGCATAATAATTACTGAGTATCTGATACATTTGTTGGAAAACTTTATTGCTTGTGTATGCGTACATATGTGTGTGTATATTAGGTATGCTTTTGATTTTTTCCTTGACTTGATTATGTCAGAGATGAATTACTTACTGAGCCAAAACAACTCCCAGAAAAATACTCTCTACCTGCATCCCCTTCTGTCATCCTGCCCATCCAGATTATGCTGACTCCTCTTCAGAAGAGGTTCAGGTATCACTTCAGAGGGAACCGGCAGACTAATGTGTTAAGCAAGGTATGTTTTGCCAGCTTTTCTTCTTCATTTTTATTACTAGCAAATGTTAGAGTTTCTGTACTATTGCCGATTTAAGTTAAAATCTGACTCTATTCACTTTTCTGTTTTTTTCTAAAGGGTGAAATTCCTGTTTTGTCACTTCTCTTCATACATATAATTCAGGACTTGTGTTCATATACTGTAGGAAAATGTGGTATTTTTGCTCTTGGGCATCAGATATTACTGAATTATCACTGCAAAACAAAGCAAAGCAAATATTAAGTACTTGGTATTTCTGCTCTTAAACCGGTATAAGACGTGTAGGTTTTGTAATGCAGACCAGCACATTTTTTCTTAATTTACTTTTTGAAAATAAAAACCATAAGAAAATTATATTTAAAAATTATTGTCAAATGATATTTCAAAAAAATTATGGGCCATCAGTTCTTTGTAATACTCATCATTTTACATATTAATGAAGTGCTAGGTTTTAAATATATATGGCATTGTAATTTTATGAGTTTATTGGCTTAAGTCAATTGAAATTTATTGGGAGTACACTGGCAAACATTTATTAAGCCTTGCAGGAGTTAAAAATTCAGAATAGAAATTGTGCTCTTACATATAGGAATTTTCAACTAATATTTGTAAGTGTTGTGCATATACAATTAAATAGATTCATGTAATTAGAACTTTTTAATTGGAGTGACTTAAGAATTCAAACTATTTTCCTCCTTCCTTAGCCAGAATGGTACTTGGCTCAAGTACTTATGTGGATTGGAAACCATACTCAATTTCTGGATGAGAAGATTCAGCCAATATTAGACAAAGTAGGCTGTTTGGTAAATGCGAGGGTAAGAGACTCAGTCCTGTGTTTCTGTTTTAGAACTATACGTGTGCATGGATAACTTTTTATTTACACACCTGTTTGTATATTTTTTTTAGCTTGAATTTTCTCGGGGCCTTATGATGCTGGTTCTTGAGAAGTTAGCCACTGATATTCCTTGTCTGCTATATGATGACAATCTCTTCTGTCATTTGGTGGATGAAGTACTCTTGTTTGAAAGGGAGCTACACAGTGTTCATGGCTATCCTGGCACTTTTGTTAGTTGTATGCATATTCTTTCAGAGGAAACCTGTTTTCAGAGATGGTTGACGGTGGAGAGAAAATGTAAGTGCTGATGTGGCCAGAGGGTAGGGAGAGATGTCTGTTTCTGTGGATATGAATGTTTGATATTTTTCTTTTCCAGTTCTGAGTGGGAACTAGAGGCATCTAAAATTTTCTTTGTCAGGGTTTTCTGAGTTTCCTTCAGAGATAATCTTTTCTTTACTTCACATGAAACTTCCATTTTCCCTGAAATTATACTCTACATGTTTCTAGAGTGGAATAGTAAAGCCAGTGGGGTGTATAATTGTTTTATAGATTTTATCATAGAATTTTTTATTTTATTTATTTTGGGACAGACTCTTGCTCTGTCGCCCAGGTTAAAGTGCAGTGGCGTGATCTCAGGTCACTGCAGCCTCCACCCCCTGGGGTCAGGGGATTCTCCTCCCTTAGCCTCCTGAGTAGTTAGGATTACAGGCGCACACTACCACATCTGGCTAATTTTTCTATTTTTAGGATTGACAGGGTTACAACATGTTGGCCAGGCTGGTCTGGGACACTTGACTTCCAGTGATCTGCCTGCCTTGGTCTCCCAGTGTCAGAATATTTTATTTATTTATTTTTCTGAGATACAGTCTCACTTTGTCATCCAGGCTAGAATGCAGTGAGCTGATCATGGCTTACTGCTGCCTTGACTTCCTGGGCTCAGGTGATCCTTCTGCCTCAGCTACCCCAGTAGCTGGGACTGTAGGTGTGTGCTACCACGCCTGACTACTATTTGTTGTTTTTTTTTTTTTTTTTGTAGAGATGGCGTTTTGCTATGTTGCTTAGGCTGGTTGTGAACTCCTAGACTCAAGCAATCTGCCCACCTTGGTCTCCCAGAGTGTTGGGATTACTGATGTGAGCCACCACACCTGCCAGTAGAATCTTTTTGACTGTAGCTTAAATAGTCAACTATTTTCAAAATTTGGGGATGGGGGTAAAGTATCCTGTTTAAAATAAAGCATTAATTAAGTCAAATTTAATACTAGTGGGAGATTGTAGATTTTTTTTTTAATAGAAAAGCCATCATTCCTAAAAAATTACAAATTGAATAATTAGGAATGACTGTAACTACTTAGTTGACATAATCCTTTTTTTCTGCTTATCAGTTGCTCTTCAAAAAATGGACTCAATGCTTTCATCAGAAGCTGCCTGGGTATCGCAATATAAAGATATTACTGACGTGGATGAAATGAAAGTTCCAGATTGTGCAGAAACTTTTATGACTCTACTCTTGGTTATAACTGGTAGGTATAAGTTTTTTAAGATACAACTTTGTTTTAAAAGTACTGTTTTCACATGGCATTTCTTAAAGTAGCTCAGTAGATTGGATGCAGTGTTTCATGCCTATAGTCATAGCACTTCGAGAGGCCGAGGGGGGCAGGTTACTTAAGCCCAGGAGTTCCAGAACAGCCTGGGCTACACAGTGAAACCCCTGTCTCCTAAAAAGTACAGAAGTTAGCCAGGCATGGTGGCGCATGCCTGTAGTCCCAGCTACTTGGGAGGCTGAGGTGGGAGGACAGTTTGAGCACGGGAGGTAGAGGTTGCAGTGAGCTGTGCTTGAGCCACTACACTCCAGCCTTGGCGAGAGCTTGTAACTGTGTCAATAAGGTAATCGATAAATAAGTGGCTCAACAAATTAATATTATATGATGGTTGTTGTCTTTAAATTCAGTTTCTGTATTGGTAGAAATCTAACAACATTCTAACTTTTGGGTTTTTAATTTAAGGATTTAAACATTGGTGTACATAAAGGGAAACCTCCTGAATAGTTACACAAAAACAGTTAAATAAGAATTTAATTTTATTATCTCAGCTCGCTTGCTATTGGGCATTTTAGGTGTCTTCAGTAAATGATGATTGGCCTATATTTAAAATATTTTCTTGATTTTGATTTATCAAAGATTGCAGAAGAGAGTAAAATAATAAGTAATTTTAAGGATTGGAATAGTAATAGGAACTTTCATTATAGTGCAGGGATTCTCTGGCTGGAGGGTAGCCTAGCATCCTCTGGCCCTCGTTGGTCTTTAGGCATCACATTGTCCCACTGTGAGCCTGCTGGTTGTCCAGGTGCCACTGGGCCCTCATGGCCACCATCCCTGGCCCTCTTCACCTTCATACACCGGCCTGTCCATTTCTTAGGCTTGTCTGGTAACCTGAAGAAGTATCATTCCAGCCCCATCAGCAAATAATTGCATATTTTTAACTATAAGAAAAATATGAAAAGCACTAAGACAAAAACGTTAAGGAAAATTTGTGTGTCTCTTAAAAACTTTTTATTGGGAAAATTTTCACACATACACAAAAGTAGGATAATACGATGAACTCTCAGATACCCATTACCAAAGTTTAAAGCAATTCACACTTTTACTCTTCAATTACTTTTTTCTGAAGTATTGTAAAGAAAATTTCAGACATCATGTCAACTGTAAATTATTTATGTTTTTGAGACAGAGTTTTGCTCATCACTCAGGCTATACTGCAATGGCACTGTCTTGGCTCACTGCAACCTCTGCCTCCCAGGTTCAAGCAATTCTACTGCCTCAGACTCCTCAGTAGCTGGGATTACAGGTGCCCACCACCATGCCTGGCTAACTTTTTTTGTATTTTTAGTAGAGACGGGGTTTCACCATGTTGGCCAGGCTGGTGTCAAACTCTTGACCTCATGTGATCCACCTGCCTTGGCCTCCCAAACTGCTGGGATTACAGGCATGAGCCACTCCACCTGGCCTGTAAATTCTTAAATTTGTATCTTTGAATTTATCCAAGTTCTTCCTTTTTTAAAAAATGCCATTTATTTGTTGAAGAAACTGTCATTTTTTTTTTTTTCTTTTTTTTTTTTGTGAGACAGTCTCACTCTGTCTGTTGTCCAGGCTGGAGTGCAGTGATGCAATCTTGGCTCACTGCAACCTCCATCTCTTGAGTTCAAGCAATTCTCCTGCCTCAGCCTCCCAAGTAGTGGGATTACAGGCACGCACCACTACTGCCCAGCTAATTTTTGTAGTTTTAGTAGAGGTGGGATTTCACCAAGATGGCTAGTCTTAGTCTTGAAGTCCTGACCTCAGGTGATCCACCTGCCTTAAAATCCCAAAGTGTTGGGATTACAGGTGTGAGCCACTGTGCCTGGCTGAAACTGTAGCTTTTATATATAATTTACTCGTTTGCCTTTTTAAAAAATTGAGGTATACTTTACATACAGTGTAATGTGCAGATCTTAAGTGTACTATTCAATGAGTTGTGGCAAACATACATACTTTTGAAACTCATATCCTTAAGAGAGCTCAGAAATAAATCACACTTGACTGGTCAATTGATTTTTGACAAAAGCACTGAAGCGTGACAGTGGGGAAAACTTGTAACTATATATTGGATGGTACCGTAAACCTTAATATGTCTTAACAACTTTTTCCACAGACAGGTATAAAAATCTTCCCACAGCTTCCCGAAAGCTGCAGTTCCTGGAGTTACAGAAGGACTTAGTAGATGATTTTAGGATACGACTGACACAGGTGATGAAAGAAGAGACTAGAGCTTCCCTTGGCTTTCGATACTGTGCAATTCTTAATGCTGTGAACTACATCTCAACAGTACTAGCAGATTGGGCTGACAATGTTGTGAGTTACTATACTTTTATATTAATTAATATATTACTAGTTTGAACTATTTTATTAATACTTTTTGAAATGGAATCTACTGTAAGCAAAAATAAACATGCTAGATAGAATCATAGTGCCATAATTAGGAGGTGTAATTAAAATACATGTTTTTGTCAAGCAAATCTCAAGTACTTAAATAATCCTGATATTTTAATGTATTTAACCATTGGAAAAGCAAACCTTTCATGAAATAGTTGTTTATAGAGTGAACCATTTGGAAATATCATGTATGGTAATTGCAATCACAAGAAAAGCTAAGATTAAATAGTGATGTCAAAAGCAATAAAATCCAGGACTTTAAGGAACATAAAAAAATGTTTAATATCTCTTGAATTAAACATTGTCGTGTCTTCAAAACATGACAAATTATAAAGAGCCATAAAAATAGGACGGAAACATTTGAAGTTTTAATTGTTTCGTACATTAAAAAACTATTTGGCTGGGTGCACTGGCTCATGCTCGTACTCTCAGCTCTTCAGGAAGCTGAGATGAGAGAATTACTTGAGCCCAGGAGTTGGAGACCAACCTGGGCAACATAGGGAGACCGAATTTCTCCAAAAAATAAAAGTAGCTAGATGTGGTGGCACATGCCTGTAGTCTGAGCTACTTGGCAGGCTGAGGTGGGAGGATCACTTGAGCCCAGGAATTCATGACCTGCCTGTGCAACATAATGAGGCCCTGTCTCTACAAAAAAATAAAAATAAGTAACTAACATTTTGTATATCATGTTTTCAAATATATGCATGAGTAAATAGAATAGGAAAATGAACTTTGTGGCTATCACTTGACTTCTTTTACACTAATTTTGTTTTATTTAAACCTCTTCTGACCCCCATACTTGATTATTTTGAAGCAGATCTCAGATAACATATTTCATCGTAATATTTATATAGAGAGATGTATATTAGTATGTAACCCTAGAAGGTAAGAACTCAGTTTAAAAAAAGAAAACCGCACCACCATGATTGTATCTGAAAAAAATTAACTGATTTATTGAAAGATTTATTTTAAATAAATCTATAAATAAAAACTTTGGGTCCAGTTAACAAGTTCTATAAAACCTTTTCCCTCCAGATTCTGTTGACCCTTCGCTTCTCCATGCAGATTCTGACATGATTTAATTTGCCTAATTATAATTAAGCAAACCTGCTCACAGATTGGATTTGTCTAACTATAATTATTAAGTAGTAGTTTATTTTTAGTCTTATTTTTTATTATTGTATTTTAGGTTTTGGGGTACATGTGAAGAACATGCAAGATTGTTGCATAGGTACACACATGGCAGTGTGATTTGCTGCCTTCCTCCCCATCACCTATATTTGGCATTTCTCCCCATGCTATCTCTCCCCAACTCCCCACCCCCCACTGTCCCTCCCGTTTCCCCCCAACAGACCCCAGTGTGTGATGTTCCCTTCCCTGTGTCCATGTGTTCTCATTGTTCAGCACCCACCTATGAGTGAGAACATGCAGTGTTTGATTTTCTCTTCTTGTGTCAGTTTGCTGAGAATGATGGTTTCCAGGTTCATCCATGTCCCTACAAAGGACATGAACCCATCATTTTTGATGGCTGCATAGTATTCCATGGTGTATATGTGCCACATTTTCCCTGTCCAGTCTAACATCGATGGGTATTTGGGTTGGTTCCAGGTTTTTGCTATTGTAAACAGTGCTGCAATGAATGTTCGTGTGCATGTGTCCTTACAGTAGAACGATTTATAATCCTTTGGATATATACCTAGTAATGGGATTGCTGGGTCAAATGGAATTTCTATTTCTAGGTCCTTGAGGAATCGCCATACGGTCTTCCACAATGGTTGAACTAATTTACACTCCCACCAACAGTGTAAAAGTGTTCCTATTTCTCCACATCCTTTCCAGCATCTGTTGTCTCCCGATTTTTTAATGATCGCCATTCTAACTGGCATGAGAATGGTATCTCAGTGTAGTTTTGATTTGCATTTCTCTAATGACCAGTGATGATCATTTTTTCATGTTTGTTGGCCTCATGTATGTCTTCTTTTATAAAGTGTCTGTACATATCCTTTGCCCACTTTTGAATGGGCTTATTTGTCTTTTTCTTGTAAATCTGTTTTAGTTCTTTGTAGATTCTGGATATTAGCCCTTTGTCAGATGGGTAGATTGCAAAAAATTTTTCCCATTCTGTTGGTTGCTGATTCACTTTAATGACTGTTTCTTTTGCTGTGCAGAAGCTGTGGAGTTTGATTAGGTCCCATTTGTCTATTTTGGCTTTTGTAGCCAATGCTTTTGGTGTTTTGGTCATGAAGTCCTTGCCTATGCCTATGTCTTGAATGGTTTTGCCTAGGTTTTCTTCTAGGGTTTCTATGGTATTAGGTCTTATGTTTAGTCTTTAATCCATCTGGAGTTAATTTTAGTGTAAGGTATCAGGAAGGGGTCCAGTTTCTGCTTTCTGCACATGGCTAGCCAGTTTTCCCAACACTATTTATTTTTATTTTTTGTTATTTATTTATTTTTTAGAAAAAGAAAAGGAGAAAGAAAGAAACAGCAAAAGAAAAGAATGAAAGAGAAAGAAAGAGGAAGAGAAAGAAGGAGAGAGAATGGGATTCTTGTTTTATTGCCCTGGCTAGAATGCAGTCTAAAAATGGGTATTGAAAACCTCTTTTATGCCAATAATTGTGCTTAACAATGGAAACAGGAAGGAATAGGGAATGAAAATAACAAATAAGCAGCCAACCAATATTTTATTGAAACCTGTGAAATGCTATGCAATTGCTGAGGAGTGATTTACTTCCAATTATGTGGTCACTTTTAAAATAGTTACAATGTGATACTGAGAAAAATGTATGTTTTGTGGATTTGGGGAGGAGAGTTCTGTAAATATTTGTTAAGTTTACTTGTTCCAGGTCTGAGTTCAAGTCCTGGATATCCTTGTTAATTTTCTATCTCATTGATCTGTCTAATGTTGACAGTGTAATGTTAAAGTCTCCCACTATTATTGTGTGGGAGTCTAAGTCTCTTTTTAAGTCATTAAGAACTTGCCCTATGTATCTGGGTGCTCCTATAATGGGTGCATATATATTTAGGATCGTTAGCTCTTCTTGTTGCATTGATCCTTTCACAACCATGTAATGTCCCTCCTTGTTTCTTATGGTCTTTGTTGTTTTAAAGTCTGTTTTATCAGAGACGAAAATTGCAGCTTCTGGTAATGCTAGCTGGCTGTTTTGCCCATTAGTTGATGTAGATTCTTCATTATAGTGATGCTCTTCACCTTTTGGTATGTTTTTGGAATGGCTGATACTGGTTGTTCCCATCTGTGTGTAGTGCTTCTTTCAGAATCTCTTGTAAAGCAGGCCTAGTGGTGATGAAATCTCTAAGTACTTGCTTGTTTGCAAAAAATTTTATTTTTCCTTCACTTATGAAGCTTAGTTTGGCCGGATATGAAATTCTAGGCTGAAAGTTCTTTTCTTTAAGGATGTTGAATGTTGGCCCCCACTCTCTTCTGGCCTGCAGGGTCTCCACTGAGAGATCTGCTGTGAGTCTGATGGGCTTCCCTTTGTGGGTAACCTGACCCTTCTCTCTGGCTGCCCTTAGCATTTTCTCCTTCATTTCAACCCTGGTGAATCTGACGATTATGTGTCTTGGGGTTGCTCGTCTTGAAGAATATCTTTGTGGTGTTCTCTGTATTTCCTGGACTTGAATATTGGCCTGCCTTGCTAGGTTGGGGAAGTTTTCCTGGATAATATCCTTAAGAGTAGTTTCCAGCTTGGGTTCATTCTCTTCGTCACATTCAGGTACACCTATCAAACGTAGATTAGGTCTTTTCAGATAGTCCCATATTTCTTGAAGACTTTGTTCATTCCGTTTTACCCTTTTTTCTGTCATCTTGCTTTCTTGTTTTATTTCATTGAGTTGATCTTCGACCTCTGATATCCTTTCTTCTGCTTGGTCAATTTGGCTGTTGAAACTTGTGCATGCTTCGTGAAGTTCTCGTGTTGTGTTTTTCAGCTCCATCAATTCACTTATATTCTTCTCTAAGTTGTCCATTCTCGTTAGCATTTCATTAGATCTTCTTTCAAGGTTTTTAGTTTCTTTGCATTGGGTTAGAACATGTTCTTTTAGCTCACAGAAGTTTCTTATTATGCACCTTCTGAAGCCTGATTCTGCGAGTTGATCACACTCATCCTCCCTCAGGCCTTGTTCTCTTGCTGATGAGGAGCTGCGATCCCCTGTAGGAGGAGATGCATTCTGATTTCAGGTGTTCTCAGCCTTTTTTTACTGGTTTCTTCCCATTTTTGTGTATTTATCCACCTGTCGTCTTTGTAATTGCTGACTTTCAGATTGGGTCTCTGAGTGGATGTCCGGCTTGTTGGTGAAGAAGTTTTTTCTGTTTCTTAGTTTTCCTTCGGTGGACGCCCCTTCCCCGCAGAGCTGGGCCTTCCAGGGTTCAGCTGTGCTTGCTGTGCTTCCCGAGTTCAGCTGTGCTTGCTCTCAGTCCTCAGCGCTTCCAATTACTCTTCTCCTTTTGGGGATGGGACCAGTGGAGCCCGACCAAAAGGGCACCCAGTCCCGTATACTCCGCACTGAGAAGTGCGGAGCTGGAGCGCTTGCAAAACAGCCACATCAGCTAAAAGAGTCGTGCTGGCGACCCATGTGGCTCCTTCGCCGGGAATCTCCCAGTTTGTGGGCATCAAAAATTCATCTGCAGTCGCGGCATCCACTCACTCTCTGCGCTTTCACTGGGAGCTACAATCCTGAGCTGCTGCTACGCGGCCATCTTGGATCTCTGTCCGCCCAGTGATGAAGTTTTGTCTGTTTCTTAGTTTTCCTTTGGCAGATGCCCATTCCCCACAGAGTCAGACCTTCCTGGGTTCGCTGTGCTTGCTGTGAAACTCTCAGTCCTCAGCACTTCCAATTGCTGTTTTCCTTGTGGGGATGGGACCAGCCGAGCCCGTCCGTTCCGTATACTCCACACCGAGAAGTGCCACGCTGAGGCACCAGCAAAACAGCCACGCTGGCCAAAAGAGTTGCACTGGCGACCCGTGTAGCTCCTCTGCTGGGAATCTCCCGGTCTGTGAGCAACAAAAATTTGTTGGAAAGTGTGGCGTCCTCTCGTTCTCTGTGCTTTCACTGGGAGCTACATTCCTGAGCTGTTGCTAATCGGCCATCTTGGATCTCTCTCTCCTCTGAACACCATTTATTAAACAGGGAATCCTTTACCCATTGCTTGTTTTAGTCAGGTTTGTCAAAGATCAGATGGTTGTAGATGTGTGGTGTTGCCTCTGAAGCCTCTGTTCTGTTCCATAGGTCTATATCTCTGTTCTGGTACCAGTACCATGCTGTTTTGATTACTGTAGCCTTGTAGTAGAGTTTGAAGTCCGGTAGTGTGATGCCTCCTGCTTTGTTCTTTTTGCTTAGAATTGACTTGGCTATGCAGGCTCTCTTGTGGTTCCATATGAAGTTTAAAGTGGTTTTTTCTAGTTCTGTGAAGAAGGTCATTGGTAGCTTGATGGGGATAGCGTTGAACCTATAAATTACTTTGGGCAGTATGGCCATTT
>PVKP010012896.1:0-57058 GCA_004027715.1 Plecturocebus donacophilus
TAAATACATATACTGAGAAATGCCAGCAATAATGGTTACAAATACAGAGCTATGTAAATTCAAATGAAGAAGAGATCACTGCTTGTTAAAAAGATCATAGAATACTTTGTATAGAAAGCACACTTTATTTAGACTTTGAAAGAAAGATAACATTAAAGCACTTGCAAATTAAGGAGGTGAAGAGAATGAAGTATATAAAAAATATTTTAGAAAAATGGTTACCAGAGGTTAGGAGGAAGGGAAAGGATGAGAAAATGGAATATGTTTATCAACGTATAAAAACTATCAGTTAGACTGAAAGTACAAGCTTTAGTTATCTATTGCACTGCATTATAACCACAGTTAATGTGTTATATATTTCAAAATTGCGGAAAAACAGACAATTTTTAACTAAAGAATTTTCTAAAAGTCTAGAAAAGAAAGCTGAGGGAAGATGACAGATAGGAGATAGAACTAATGTGTAGGTAACAAACAAACAAACAATGTGTAAAAATGCACACCAGGAACTTTTGTTCCAAGAACCACTGAAGGAACATACCAAGAAAACTGAAAGAATTTACAGATGTTTTGAAACAAGTGGCAAGCCACTGCAAATTCTGAGACGTGAAAAATCTTGAGTTCCCCAAGTGCGAGAAGGGGAAATGCTCTAATTGAACACATGTTCTCACTGGAGAATCTAAAAATCCAGATCACAAAGAAGAGTTTAACCTTATCTAGAAGTGGAGTAAATTTAGAGAACTGTATAAAATATAAAAGTAGAAACTGCAGCAGAAAGTATCTTATTGGCACTTCCATTCTCCAGCTCAAGCCCAGGGGAGCCATCCCTGACTCTCTCATAGGGGCCCTTAGTGAATGTACTCAGTGGAATTAGGGAGGTGTAGCAGTGTATAAGAAGCTTCCAGCTAAAGTTTTAAATAATTTTCACTGGGCACAAGCATTTTTTAGAAGAATCTGTGGGTAAATGGAAACCAATACAGATATAAGCACAGGAGCTGCCACTGATATTGTGAGCAGACAGGGAGAGGCAAAGCCTGGAAGCCAAGCTTCCTTGCTCAGCAGAGAAGTTTATGGCCTGAGACAGGTTTGAGTTCCACACACAGGCTGCCTGAATCTAACCTTGGCACTGTTAGTGGGGCACTGTGGGAGTGAGGCTGGTCTCACCAATTGCATGAGAGCTGGGTGAGGCTTTTCACTGTCAGCTAGCCCCACTCCTAAGGGAAGTGGAGAGCACCACATCAAGGGATAACCTCATGGGACAAAAGAATCTGAACAGCAGGCCTTGAGTTCCAGATCTTTCCACCAGTGAGTAATTCACCAGGTAGAGACACAATTGCAGTTCTTGGAACAGAAGGGAAAGTCTGCACGTATACCACAGTAGTCAGGCAGCCTCTGATTGTGTAAGGCTATGGAGAAGGGGTACTTTATCCCTTCTGGCACTCCACTGCAGGCACATCTGGGACTTCCCCAACAAGACTGTAGGATGGAGGCACCAACAGACAGCTTTACTGGAACAATCCATGGTGAGTGCAGCCCCACAGGAGAAACACACTTCAGATTTAGGCCACATGAGAAGCTGAGTCATAATTCCTCCCTACTTGGAATATCAGCATTCTTGCACATGAAAAGAGGTTCCTGTCTCATCTGAATAGCTGAAACACTCGAACAGGAATAAGGCTGTGAGGTGAATAGCTTTCCTGCTGACCTGGCAGGGAAGCTGATGTAGTTCACACTCTTCCTCCTGATAAAACTTCAGCACAGTTAACTAAGAGCTCCCCCAGCCAAAATTATCAAGACTGGGACACCAGTCCATCGTTTGGTATTACATCTACTCACCTTCCTTAGGTACAGCTGGTGCCCTCCAGAAGTTATCACTCTGATTGACCTAAAACCTGAATCATCAGCTCAGTAAATAAAACACTGGGAAAAAATTAAGTAAATAAATACAGAGTATACTACAAGAGAATGAGATAAGCTTCAAGAGATCCTTGCCATCTCAAACTCATAAAAAGAGAGTAAAACTCACGCATACAGCTAGAATATAACTACTTCAACCAGCATCAGGGAAAACCAGTGCATAAAGACTCTATAACTAAGAATTTCATACAGAGTCTTCACCTCTACAATCACCAATAATCAAATTAGGCAAAATTCAATATTAAAATTTGATTTATAAGAGGGAAAACAGAAAAACAAAAACAAAAAACCACAAAGCAATAAAAAATTAATTCAACAATCTTAAGAAATAGTCTACCAAAATGAGACCAAAAAACAAGTAATTCTGGTAACATGGCTAAATAGGATTTTATAACACTCCCAAAAGATAACACAAGTTCCTCAGCAGTAGACCCAAACCAAGAAAAAATTTCTGAATTGCCAGATAAAGAATTTAGAATGTTAGCTATTAAGCTACTAAGGAGATACTAGAGAAAAGTGAAAACCAACTTGAAAAAATAAAAAAAAATACAGTTTATGAATTAAAAAATTCTACAAAGAAATAGATATTATTTAAAAAATCATGATTTCTGGAAAGAAAAGACACAGAGAAATACAAAATTCACCAGATGATTTCAACAATAGAGGAGAACAAGCAGAACTGAGAACTTCAGAACTTAGAGACAAGCATTTCAAATTAACTCAATCAAAAAAAAAAAAAAACAAATAAATAAATAAATAAATAAATAAACAAATAAAGTCTTCAAAAGATTTGGGATTAGTTTAAATGACCAAAGTTAAAAATTCTTGCTCTATTGCCCAGGCTGGAATGCAATCTTAAATAGATATCAAAAACCTCTTTTATGCCGTCAATCGTACTTAACAACAGAGACAGGAAGGAATAAGGGAAGAAAATAACAAACAGTCAACCAATATTTCATTTAGGTCTGTAAGATACTATGCAAATGCTAAAGAGTAATTCATTTCCTATTATGTAGTCACTTTCAGAAAATAAGTGGAGAAGCCAGAATGAGAAACTTAATTACCCAAAAACATTTCCTATTTGCCATACCACACTAGCATAAAAAGGCAATGTATAGTCCCTCTCCTGAAGGGGCTTACACAACAACTAATCAAACAAAAGAAACATTATATTTGTGGAAATATTACATCGTAATGCAAATCAGCATGCAACCAAAAACTGAATTACATGACACAAACTAATTGCTCATGCAAAATAGTGAGTAAAGTGGGCTAGACTAAGTGAAGATGTGCTTGCTAAGGGATATGGCACTTGAACTCAAGAGAATTTGGATAGAAAGGAGAGAAGCAAGCATTCTAGACCTAAGATAAAGCATGAGCAACCACATAGAAGCAAATGTTTCCCTCCTGAGATTATTTTAGTAGTTGTAAAATCTAACCTAACCTGGATTAAGTGAAATATTTATATTTATATTTAGGAAAACTAGATGATAAGCCTGGATAGATTAGATGAAATATAATTCTGAAGGATACCGAAAGTCATATTGAGAAGCACAAATTTTATCTCCAAGGAACTTGAAATTAAGAGTGAAAGTATTTGTTGGGAGTAAGAGCTAGGAAATAAGAAAGGTCCACTAAAGGCTGATATTGAGTTTGTAGAATTCACAGAGACTCTGCCTAATCATCTTCTCTATAAAGATTAGTCCAGCATGGCAACCATCACCACAACCTATCCAATGAAGTTCTAAAGGAAATCAAACCTTCTCCATTTAACACAATATCCACAACGGTTATGCCAAAACCAGTTTGACAATGAGGCTTTTTTAAAATGTTTGAAACATTCTCTGTCCCAAGAGTTTGTAGTAAATACATGCCTGTTTTGCATGAGTAGAAATTAAAACTTGTATAATTAAATATTGCATATCAAAAACATCATCAGAAAATTATTTCCAATGTACCCAACCCCCAAAATCTAGTTTAAACAGGAATTGAAAAAGTTAGAAGAAAACTATGATTGCTCTTAGAAGACAAAAGGAAAGTGGAGTGAAAACATAATTGTGTGATTTGGGGAGACTTGTTTAGGCAAAGGTAGACAAATGATTACAACTTTAATAGGTCACAGTCTAGGAAGTTAACTTTGTGCATAATCTACAAAGTGAGAAGAAAAGATATTTTTGTCTAATCTTTTTTAAAAAATGACAGAAACAAATCAAAATGAAAATCATCTTAGACTTTGAAATTCCTCAAAGCATAAGTAAAAATAATTTAAATGTAATAGCAATTCTTGATTTGGCTTAGCTCAAACCACACTTATTAGATTGACAATATTGGAAAATGTGGAACAGTTAAACAGCAATTTTTCTTACCTGAGTTTTGAGTAAGGGATAGAAAACTGAGCTGTAGATTGTCAGCAAAGGCAGTCACAGATGTTTCTGGGAAGTGCATGACAAATTTGAGTGGGTTAGTGTTATGGAAGCAAAAAATAGAGGAAAAATTGAAAGTGCCCAGAGGTAAATGGATGTATCCTCATAGGCTACGCATGCCATCCATAAATAATTACATTCAAGAGTACTTAGTGGTAGATTTTAAGGCCACTATAAAAGAAAGAGAAATGCAGGACATAATCAATCATGCAGCAGGAGCATATACAGGTAATAATATATCAAATTGAGGAGCCAGCTGCAATGATACTTTAATGAAGTCTAAGGAAGCACAAAAAGTGATTTTTAAAAGACACAAAGCAAGCAATGAAAACAAAATCACAAAAGGATGAGATTAGTAATAGAAAAATTTTCAGAGATTGAATATCTGCATCAGGGAGTACAAGAAGACTGATTCATAGCTTCTATTTACTGCAAAGTAAGTTAAGACTAGGGAAATGGAATTGATTTCTTTCTCAGTATTAAGAGAAGAAAAGAAGGAAAAGAGATAGAAAAATGAGAAAGGGACTATCCATGATCTTGCTTTACTCAAATGGAAGGATGATATTTCAGAGAATATTATGCCAACAAAGACAAATCAGCTTAGTACAAAATATACTAAAAGTGAGACTCCTTGGAAACAGCAATTCTTTGCTGTTTCTGCAGAGAAAATACACACTTCTACCACATTCTGTTTAACCATTGTCAATAGAGTCTCTTTTTCTCTATACAGAATAGGAGCCAAATTCTAGGCTCCTCCAAGTAAAGCCTGGGCTTCAGGACTTCATAAAATTTTCATATTCACTTTAATGGAGCCTCAATAAGTAAAGTCACATTTTTTGTTTCCAGGGTATCACTATGAAATTCACAGCTTTTGTAATCTGTCTGTAGATTGCTCCACTGGAATGGTTGAAAATTTTAGTAATCTGGTACCTCGATCCATGATATTCAAAGACAGTAGTTTTGTAAAGACAAACTATCTATTATTTGCATTTCACTGCTGTATTCCATCCCCTAGTTTGATGAAAGAAGCTATTATTTTACCCTTATAATAAATAGTTACAAAAACTCAAGTGATCATTCTCTTTTCTTTTCTTTCTTTCTTTCTTTTTTTTTTTTTTTGAGACAGAGTCTCACTCTGTCACCCAGACTGGAGTGTAGTGTCATGATCTCGGCTCACTACAACATTTGCCTCCCAGGTTCAAGTGATTCTCCTGCCTCAGCCTCCTGAGTAGCTGGGATTACAGTTGTCCACCACCACACCTGACTAATTTTTTTTTCTTTTGTATATTCAATAGAGATGGGGTTTCATCATGTTGGCCAGGGTTGTTTCAAACTCCTGATCTCAATTGATCCACCCACCTTGGTCTCCCAAAGTGTTAGGATTAAAAACATGAGCCACCATCCCAGCCTAAATGATCATTTTCAGGTAGCAATTACTCCGCCAGACTTAGATCTGAGGCAAGTTTTATTTTATAGCTAAGTGAATATTTTACTGTGGGTCTCTGGCTATACATAACATGTTGTGTGTTTTTATTTCGGGTGTTTCAGAAATGTTTTCATTTTCATCCTAGACAAAGATCAAGCTGAATGACACCTTCGTAGGAAGCTCCCATGTTGCTGATTTCGAGAAGAGTTCAGCAAAGTGATTTCCCACATGAAGCTCTGTACTGCCACCTACTTCATTCTGTATTCAATTCTCCCCCACTGCAACTTCCTGCTGTCTCAACTTTACAACTGCTTACATTCTATTAGGTCTTTGTTTCATTTTTAAGAAGTCCTCCTCAATTGTCTTCCTTCACCACTCTTCTATATAAATGCACCAGAGATTTTGTAGCCATCTTATTTCTTTTCTTTCTATATGCTCTAAATTTGGCTTTACTTACTCATTCAATAGAAATCTACTGAATCTTTTTTTAGTATCACATACTGTATTTGTTGCCAGGCACACAATAGTGAAAAAGACAAACTAGGATAATCATATGTTCCAATGAAGGTAGAACAATACAGAAGTAAGTATATTAAATATTTGAGTGCAATATGCAATATGAAAAAACATAATGCATAATATAATATGTAGTAATGGAAGATAATTTAAAAGAGTGGCCAAAAAAGGGTTCTCCAAGGGAATGACATTTCAGTTATGACTTAGGAAAAAAGAACCAGCCACATCAATTCTCCTTTGAATATATAGATACATATGTGTTACGCATCATCATTCCAAATATATCTAGATTTAGGAAATTATTCTTTTAATATTGGACTACCAAATTTGCAGATCGGGCATGGACTGTTTACTTATAAAAATATTGACATAAAATTTAAACTACATTCCTACCATTTTATCCTAATGCTACTAAGACTCTTGTGACTCTTAACACTTAATACACCTCAAGTAACTTGCTTTCTAGTCCTACACCTGACTCTTATTGGTCTGGAAATTTTCACAAGCTCTTAAATTTTCTTAATTTTAATTTTATTATTTAAAATAAGAAGATTAACTTACATGTTTATTTGGATTTAATCAGTCAGAAATTCTACAATTGAGATGTTTACTCATGGGCTGAGGGTAACTACTTGGAAAGAGCGCCAGAAAATCAGTATAATATCTTAATTAGAGGAGAAGTAAAGATACAAGATCAAAGCTACTGCAGGGTAACCATCTTATTTACCTGAGTCGCTAAAAGCATGCCAAATTTTGGATAGTAATGCATGTCAATCCACCTAATTTAGCTAGTTTGTCAAATGTTTTGAAATAATACTGTGTTAGGCTAATGCATGCCTTCTTTTCTTATTGTTGTAAGATGCATATAGCAAAATAATAATTTTTTATAATTCATAGGTGTACAATTTATTGGCATTAAATATATTCACAATTTGCATAAATTTCACTAGTATCCATGCTAAAATATTTTATAATCACCAATAAAACAATACTTCACACATTCTCTTCCCCCAGTCTTAGTAACCTCTATTCTACTTTATGCTTCTATGAATTTGCCTATGCTTTTACTCATAGAAGTGGAATCCTACCACAGCCTTTTGTGTCTAACTTATTTTATTTAGCACAATGTCTTAAATGTTCATAGAAATTGCAGTATGCATCACAATTTTATTTTTTAAAGCTGAATACTATGTCATTGTATGTATATACCACATTTGATTTACCTATTTATCCATCCATTCATCTGATGAATATTTGGGGTGTTTCTAGTTTTTGACTATTGTGAATACTGCTGTTATAAACATGGTTATACAAATATCTGTTCAAGTCCTGTCCCTCTTTCAATTATTTTGGATATACTGTAGTTATATGTATGACCTCTCGGAAAATTGTCAAATTGTTTTCCATAGTGACTTCACCATTTTGCATTGCCATCACAGAGACTCAAATGGTCTCATTTCTTTATATTCTTACAAACACTTATTTTCTGTTTTATTTATTATATCTATCCTAGTAGGTATTTCACTGTTCTATCTCATCGTGATTTTAATTTGCACTTCCCTCATGACTAATTATATTAAGAATCTTTCCATCTACTTATTAGATATTTATACATATATATTTGAAAAAAGTTTATTGAAGTATTTTGCCTCTTTTTAATTGGATTATTTTCTTATTTTTGTGGTTGTTCAGTTGAAGGAGTTTGTTATACATTCTGGATAATAATCCCTTATTGAATGTAAAATTCATAAATATTTTCTCTAATGCTACAACTTACCCTTACACTCTGTTGATTGGGTCCTTTGCTACATCAAAGTTTTAATTTTAATAAAGTCTAGTTTATTTATTTTTGTGTTTTCTATATTTTTGGTGTTATATCCAAAAATAAATATTGCTAAATACAATGTTGTAAAGTTTTTCTGTATGTTTTCTACTATGAATTTTAGAATTTTAGAGACTAAGATTATGTCTTAGATTCACTTTGAATTAACTTTTGTATATGACATAAAGTAAAAATCCATCTTTATTACTTTGCATGTGGATATGTTTTTCCAAAAACATTTGCTAGAATGACTGTTCTTTTCCTATTGAATGGTCATAACACTTTTTTTAAAATCAGTTGATCATATGTGTGAAGATTTATTCTTAGGATATCCATTCTTTTAATAAGTTCTGTGGGGGAATACGAAGACGTCTAAAGGAAACTTTATCTTCAAGGGACTTATTACTGCATTGGAGAATAAAGACATTTTTAGACTTAAAAAAAGTGAATACAGGCATAGAAAATATAAGCCATATTGAGTTAAAGGAGGGGAGTTCGACAGTGATTTTACATAGATGAAAAAGAAGGCCAACATTTAAATGAGCTTTTACAAATAGACACAAGAAGACAAAGCTGAGAAGAGGAGAGGATGTTGTTCAGGAAAAATGAAGATTGACAATAAAAACAAGACAACTTAGCAGGTTTAAGAGCATAATGGGAAATAAGAAACTTAACTACACAGTCAAGGAAGTGTGTCCTATTTCAATAAAGGTATGTAAAGGGTTAAAGTAAATTTATAATTTTGGTCCCTATAAGTGAATTATCTGCACTGCTCCAGTTTGAAGACTGCCTTATTTTTGTTTTTCTTAGATACGTCTTTAACAATAACTATTTGCATTAATCATCTCACAAAATGACTATATCCTTCTGGCTAGCTATGACCAAAGTTATAAAACTTCCTGACAGCCACGTTAGTGAGAAAGCCATGTTCTGTAGCTTCATACTTTGGATGGTTTATCTTTGGCAGAGTTGGAGAGTTAAAGTTGTGTGGGAGGGCATCTGAATAATTTTAAGTGCTGAAATATGTAAATCATATATATGGAAAAGTTTCTTAAAGCAAGTTTTTAAATATTATATTAACCAAAGGACTTTTTTTCTTCTCTTCAACCTGCAAATTTGAACAAAGACATTTTAAAACTTTATTTTTAATGTAGGTCTTGTTCTAGAAATCACTTCATAATCATTACTATAACATCTAATCATTAAACTTCAATAGAAAGTTAAAAAAGTCATGTTTACCAACAAATAAACAATGAACAGTTTATAAAAGTTTACATACTTGGGGTAAAATACATTATGAAACATTCTTTGTGAATCCTCTGGTACTGTGATTTAGAGATAATTGTCTTCTGCATTAGCGTATATACAGAAACTTAAAACTTTAACTATTTAGTAAACACAATTAAATCATTTTAAACATTTTAAGACAAAAAAATTCAAAAGTGTTTAGCAGTGTCTGTTAGTTTCAGTCGTACCCAGGTCAATGAAGCTTTTTGATTTATTTTAACCTTGTGAGAAGAATAACTATGCTGTCTTTGCCTTAGAATATCAGTCAAGGGCCACTACCACCATTGCAAATGAACACAGATGCCAGCAACCCCACCCACCCCTGCACTGCCACTACTGATTCTGAAAAATCATGCATGAAGGCTGACAGCCCTGCCCCGACCAGCCTACAGCCCCAGCTGCCACTGGGACAAGTGTAATCATTAAGACCGGCAACCTTGCCCCCGAGTGCACCCCACTACAGATGTGAGCACACTTGGGAATGCTGAAGCACCACTTCTGCCAGTGCCCCACCCTAGTCAATGCACATGTACTCCATAACCCCGGTACAGTCGCTGGCATATGCAAACAAGCACTGATCTCACTGCTACCACCCTGAAAAAGTGCTTTGGCTGGTACCCTCTATCAGAGTTCTGTGTCTAGCAGACAGGGAACACCTTGACCCAACCAGTAGAGTAGGTTTCTGATCTCAAGTGACCAAAGAACAAAGCTGGCAACCCAGTAACAGACCCACAGAGTTACAGCATGCAAACCACGAGTGCTGAACTGGGAATTATTCCCTTAAAATCTTCCAGAGATGAGGTCATTCAAGTAAACCAAACTTATACCACAAGCAAATCACCAAGTGCATCAAAAAGATGAAAGAAAAAATCAGCAGGACAGCAACTTTAAAAATTGAAGTAACATCAGCTTACAAAGATAAGAAAGAACCAGCATAAGACCTCTGGCAATCCAAATGACAGTATGTCTTACCTCCAAGTTCCCAAGCAATGGTTTTTAACCAGGCTTAAATGGCTGAAATAACAGAAATTGAATTCAAAATATAGATAGGAATGAAGAAAATTAACATCCACAAAAAATGTTGAAAATCAATCCAAGGAATTAAATAACTAAAATAAAGAGATACAGGAGAAACAAAATGCTTATTATAAGCAAGAACAAAACTGATGTGATAGAGTTGAAAAGCTCACTTGAAAATTTTTATAATACAATTCCAACTACCAGTAGCAGAATCAACAAGCTAAAGAAATAATTTCAGAACTCAAAAACCAATTGTCCAAAATAACTCAGTCAAAAAATTTAAATAAGAATGAACAAAACCCTCTGAAAAATATGGGATTATGTAAAAAGATCAAATATATGACTCATTTTTCATCAGAGAAGAGGAGGCAATGCAAACAATGCAGAAAGCATATTTGAGAATGTCTTTCACAAATTTTTGCAACCTCACTAGAGAGGCTAACATACAAATTGAGAAAAATCAGAGAACCAGTGTGAGATACTATCTAAGATGAGCATCCAAAAGAGGCCTAGACATCAAATTCTCCAAGGTCAAAATAAAAGAAAATATGTTGAAGGCAGTAATATAGTTTGGCTCTATGTCCCTACCCAAATCTTGTAATCCCCATGCATCAAGGGAGGGATCTGGTGGGAGATGATTGAATCATGGGAGTGATTTCTCTAATGATATTCTCATAATAATGAGGGCATTTTCATGAAATCTAGTTGTTTGATAAGTGTCTGTCATTTCCCCTGCTTGCTCTCTCTTCTGCCATCCTCTGAAGAAGGTGCCTGCTTCGCCTTTGCCTCCCACTGTTATTGTATGTTTTCTGGGACCTCCCCAGTCATGTGGAACTGGAAGTCAATTAAATCTCTTATGTTTATAAATTACTTAGGCTCAGGTAGTATCTTTATAGCAGTGGGAAAACAAGTTAATACAGAGAATTGGTATCAAGAATGGGGCACTGCTCTAAAGGTAACCTGGAAATGTGAAAGCGGCTTTGGAACTGGGTAACAGGCAGAGGTTGAAACAATTTGATGAACTCACAAGAAGACACTAAGTTAAGTGAAAGTTTGGAGCTTCCTAGAGATTTGTCGAATGGTTTGACCAAAATGCTCATAGTGAAAGGAACAATGAAGTCCAGTCTAAGGTGATCTCAGATGGAGATGAGAAACTATTGGGAACTGAATTAAAGGTCAGTCATGTTATGCTTAGAGACAGGTGGCACTTTACCCCTGTCCTAGAGATCTATGAAACTTTGAAAATGAGAGATGATTTAAGGTATCTGGCAGAAGAAGTTTCCAAACAGCAAAGCATTCAAGAGGTGACTTGGCTTATTCTGAAAGCATTCAGTTATATGTGTTCACAAAGACATAGTTTCAAATTAGAGATTATGTTAAAAAGGGAAACAAAGCATCAAGATTTGGAAAATTTGCAGCCTGACCCAGTGGTAAAAAGAAAAACCTATTTTCTGGGGAGAAATTAAAGCTGACTGCAGACATTTGCATAAGTAATGAGTAGCTGAATACAAATAGCGAAGACAATGGGGAAAATGTCTCCAAGTCATGTCAGAAACCCTTTACTGCACCCCCTTCCATCACAGGCCCAGAGGCGTAGGAGGGAAGAATGGCTTCATGGGCCAGGCCCTGGGCCCAGCTGCTCTGTGCAGCTTTGGAACTTGATGCTCTTTCTCCCAGATGCTCCAGATCTAGCTGTGGCTAAAAGCAATCAAGGTACAGCTTGGGTAGTTGCTTCAGAGGGTCCAATCCCCAAGCCTTGGAGGCTTCCACATGGTCTTGGGCCTGCAGATGTGCAGAAGACAAAAATTGAGCTTTGGGAGCCTCGGCCTAGATTTCAGAGGTTGTATAAACATGCCTGGATGTCCAGGGAGTGATCTGTTGCAGGGGAAGAGTACTCATGGAGAACCTCTGCTACAGCAGGACAGAGGGAAATGTGAGGTTGGAGCCCCTACACGTAGTCCCCACCCCACTGGAGCACTGCCTAGTGGAACTGAGAGACGAGGACCACCATCCTACAGACCCTAGAAAGGTAAATCCACTGACAGCTTGCACCATGTGCCTGGAAAAGCCACAGGCACTCAGTACCATCCCATGAAGGCAGCCACATGAGCTATACTTTACAGAGCCACAGGGGAGGAGCTGCCAAAGGACATAGAAACCTACCCCTTGCCTCAATGTGGCTTAGATGTAAGACATGCAGTCAAAGAAAGTCATTTTGGAGCTTTAAGATTTAATTACTGCATTGCCATGTTTTGGATTTGCATGGGGCCCGTGGTCCCTTTGTTTTGTCCAATTTTTCCTATTTGGAATGGGAACATATACCCAATTCCTGTATCCCCATTATATATTGGAAGTAGCTAACTTAATTTTGATTATACAGGCTCATAGGCAGAAGGGATTTGCCTTGTCTCAGATGAGACTTTGGACTAGGACCTTTGAATTTATGCTGAAATGAGTTAAGACTCAGGCAACTGTTGGGATGGCATGATTGGTTTTGAAATGTGTAACCAACGTGAGATTTGGGAGAAGCCAGGACTGGAACGATACAGTTTGGCTCTGTGTCCCCACCCAAATCTGATCTCAAATTTTAATCCCCATGTGTCAAGAGAGGGACCTGGCATGAGGTGATTGGATCATGGGGGCAGTTTCCTCCATGATGCTCTCATAATAGTGAGGGAGTTCTCATGAGATCTGGTTGTTTTATATGGGTCTGGCATTTCTCTTGCTCACACTTTCTCTCTCTTGCCACCTTGTAAAAACATGCATGCTTCCCCTTTGCCTTTCACCATGATTATATGTTTCCTGAGGCCTCCCAAACCATGTGGAGCTCTGAGTCAATTTAACCTTTTTTATTTATGAATTGCCCAGTCTCAGGTAGTATCTTTATAGCAGTGTAAAAGTAGAATAACACAGAAAGATACAGAGAAAAGGCAGATAATCTACAAAGAGAGCCCCATTAGGCTATCAGTGAACTTTTCAGAAGAAACCCTACAAGCTAGAAAAGACTGGGGGGTATATGTGGCATTTTTCTAGAAAAGAGATTCCCACAAATAGTTGCCTATCCAACCAAACTACTAAGGATCATAAGCCAAGAAGAAATAAGATCCTTTTCAGATAAGCTGATTCTTTTCAGATAAACAAATAAAAATTGGTTACCACCAGACCTGCCTTAGAGAAGTTCCTTAAGGGAGTGCTACATATGAACAGGAAAGACTGTTATCAGCCACAGCCAAAACATAGTTAAGTGCATAGGTCATGGACACACTAAAGTAACCACACAATCAAGTCTGCATAGTAATTAGGTGACAGCACTCTAACAGGATTAAATTCACACATCAATATTAACCTTGAATGTAAAAAAGGTTAAATGCCCCAATTAGAAAGCATACAGTGGCAAGTTGGATAAAGATGTAAGACTCAACTGTAAGCTATCTTCAAGAGATTATCTCACATGCAGTGACACCCAGAAGCTCAAAGTAAAAAGATAAAGAATAATCTAACAAGAGAATGGAAAACAGAAAAAGCAGGGGTTACTATTTAAATTTCAGAGAAAACAGACTAAAACTAATGATGATCATAAAAGAAAGATAAAAGGCAATTCTGGTGCTATAGTTGCAGGTCTGGTGGTAACAAATAATAGAAAAGCATTCAACAAGAAGACCTAACTATCCTATATATGTACTCACCCAGTGCAGGAGCACCCAGAGTCATGAAATTCATTCTTAGAGACAAAACTCTTAGATAACCCCACAATAATGGCAGGAGACTTCAACACCCCACTGACAGTGTTAGACAGATCATAAGGGCAGAAAACTAACAAAGATATTAAGGACCTAAACTAAAAACTTAATCAAATGGGCCTAATAGATATCTACAAAACCTCCACATAAAAATGACAGAATATACATTATTATCATCTCAATATGGCGCATACTCCAAAATCAACTACACAGTCAGCCATAAAACAATCTTCAGCAAATTAAAAAACAAAAACTATACCAAACATGCTGTTGATCCACAGCACATAAAAATATATATCAATAATAAAAAAATCACTTAAAACTGTACAATTATATGAAAGTTAAATAACCAACTCCTGAATAAGTTTTAGATTAACAATAAAACTAAGGCAGAAATTAAGTAATCATTTGAAAACTAATGAGAACAAAGATACAACATACCAGAATCTCCGGGACACAGCTAAAGCTGTGTTAAGAGGAAAGTTTATAAAAGTTTATAATGCTAAACAACCATGTTAAATAATTAGAAAGGTCTCAAATTAACAACATCAACTTAAAGGAACTAAAAAAAAACAGGAGCAAACCAACACCTAAGCTAATAGAAGACAAGAAATAACAATAATTAGAGCTGAACTGAATAAAATTTGGAAACAAAAACATACAAAAGATCAACAAATCCAAGAGTTGAGTCTTAGAAAAAATAAATAAAATTAATAGACCACTAGCTAGACTAAAAAGGAATGAAGAAGGTGCAAAAAAAACACAATCAGAAGTGACAAACTGGACATTGCCATAAGCACCCAGAATTGCAAAAAAATAAAACAACCCTCAGAGACTATTATGAACATGTTTATGCATACAAAGTAGAAAAGCTAGTTAAATTTCTGATAACATGCAATCTTCCAAGATTGAACCAAGAAGTCATTGAATCCCTGAACAGACCAATAACATGTTCCAAAATTAAATCAGTAATAAAAAGCTTAAGAACCAGAAAAATTCCAGGACCAGATATATTCACAGCCAAATTCTACCAGCTGTAGGAAGAAGAGCTGTAACTATGCCCCCAAAAAATGGAAGCGAAGGGACTCCTACTTAACTTATTCTATGAGGCATGTATCGTCCTGATACCATAACCTGGCAGATACAACAAGGAATGAAAATGTCAAGTCAGTATCCTTGATGAGCACAGATACAAAAATCCTCAATAAAATACTAGCAACCTGAATCCAGAAGTACATCCAACAGCTAACCCACCATTATGGAGTAGGCTGTATCCCTGGGATGCAATGATGGTTCAGCATACACGAATCAATACATGTGATTTATCACATAAACACAACTAAAAATAAACAAAAACCACATGATCCTATCAATAGAATGGAAAAGCCTTTCCTCAAAATTCAACATCCATTTATGTAAAAACCCTTAACAAACTGGGTATTGAAGGAACCTACCTCAAAATAATGGGAGCCATCTCTGACAAATCCAGAGCTAGCATAATACTGAATGAGAAAACCTGAATGTATTTTTCAAAAAAATAAAATAAAATACAGAAAAAGACAAGGCTGCTCACTCACACTGCTGCCATTCAATACAGTACTGGAAGCCCTACCCAGAGAAATCAGGTAAGAGAAAAAGTAAAATATATCTAAATAGGAAGAGAGGAAGTCAAACTATATGATTTTTGAAGTTATGATTCTATGCATGGATAACTCCATACTCTGTGCCCAAGAGCTTGTAAATATGACAAACAACTTTAACAAAGATTCAGTATTCAAAACCAATGTACAAATTTCAGTATCATTTTCATACACCAAAAGGTCCAAACTGGGAGCCAAGCAAAGAATAAAATCTCATTTACAGTGTCCACAGAAAGGAGAAATTAGCCAAGAATAGAGCTAACCAGGGAGGTGAAAGATCTCTACAAAAGAATTACAAAACACTGCTCAAAGATACTAGAGACAACCAAACAAATGAAAAAGCATTCTATGAGCATGGGTAGGAAAAATAAAAATTGTTAAAAGGTACATACTGTCCAAAGAAATCCATAGATTCCATGCTATTCCTGTCAAACTACTAGTGACATTCTTCACTGAATTAGAAAAACATATATATTTAATAATTCATATGAAATGAAAAAAATGTTCATGAAACTAAGGTAATTCTAAACAATAAGGGCAAAGCTGGAGGCATGATGTTAACTAACTTCAAATTATAATCTAAGGCTACAGTAACCAAAACAGAATGGTCCTGGTACAAAAACAGATACATAGACCAATCAAAGAGGATAGGGAGCCCAGAAATAATGTCACACAACTACAACAAACTGATCTTCAAAAAAGCTGACCAATACAAGCAATGGAGAAGGGATTCCCTATTTGATAAATACTGTTGGGATAACTGGCTAGAACTTATTCTAAAGATTGAAACTGGACCCCTTCCTTATACAATATGCAATAGTCAACTCAAGATGAATTAAAGACATAAATATAAAACCTAAAACTATAAATACCCTGGAAGATCACCTTGGAAATACCATTCTGGACATAGGTCCTGGCAAAGGTTTTATAACAAACATCAAAAGTAATTGCATAATAAACAAAAATGGACAAATGTAACCAAATTAAACTAAAGAGCTTCTGCCCAACAAAAGACACTATTAACAGATTAAACAGACAATGTAGAGAATGGGAGAAAATATGTGCAAACCATGCATCTGACAAAGGGCTAATACCCAGAATCTATAAGGAATTTAAACAAATTTACATGCAAAAAAGACAACCACATTACAAATGGACAAAGGACATAAGTAGACATCAAAAGAAGACATATATGCAGCCAACAGCCTATAAAAAGCAAAAACCTCAAGATGGGTAATCATTAGAGAAATGCAAATTAAAATCTCCATGTGATACCATCTCACACCAGTAAGAATGGCTATTAATAAAAAGTCAGAAAACAACAAATGCTGCTGAGATCATGAAGAAGAGAGAACACTTGTTCCGTATTGGTGGAAATGTAAATTCATTCAGCCATTGTGGAAAGCATTGTGGTGATTTTTCAAAGAACTGAAAATGGAATTAACATTAAACAGAGTAATCTCATTATTAGGTATATACCCAAAGGAATATAAATCATTCCACCATAAAGAAATATTCATGCATATGTTCATTGTAGCAGTATTTGCAATAGTAAAGACATAAAATCAACCTAAATACCTCTAAAAATTATAATAGATAAGGAAAATGTGGTACGTATACACCATCAAATACTATGCAGTTTAAAAAGGAAGAGGATCATGTCCTTTGGGCCCACATGGATGGAACTTGAGGCCCCTATCATATGCAAACTAATGCAGGAACAAAAATCCAAATACTGCATTTTCTCACTTGTAATGGGGACTGACATTGAGTATACATGGACACAAATTAGGAAACAACAGATTCTAGGACCTATTTGAAGCTGGAGGATGGAAACAAGGTGAGAATAAAAAAACTTCCTATGCTTATTACCTGCATAACAAAACAATCTGTACACCAGACCCCAGTGATACACAATTTACCTACATAACACCTGCACATGTATCCCTGAACTTAAAATAAGAGTTTAAAAAAAGGAAATTAGTTAAGAAGTGAAGAGATGGGTAAACATGTTTTTACAAAATGAACAGAAACATTAGGCACTTTTGTAAAACCAAATAAAATAGTTTATTTTTAATAAATGCCAGTTGATATCAGAGGGGACAGTTAGTTGGTTAACTACATAAATACTCTGGTTTCAAATATTTTTTTCTGTTTGTAATGATAATTATGAGGGTATTATTACTTTTACAAAAAGACATCAATATGTCTGAAAGCAAATACATTTTATGTTTCAATTATCTTTTTAAACTCCAATCACAATCCCACGGTAATTCACCTTCTGGTAAGTTTATACATTTAAAGAAAATAACAGATGTGAAATGCCCTTGATCCTCTAATGTAGGCAACAGAAAGCACAGCTTCTGAAGACTCTGATCTTAGCCATGGAAGTCTTTTGCTTCACTTCCTACCCAAGCATTCATTGTCTGAGTGGCATTAGTCCAGAAACAGGGCTTAATCATGATCAAAGCCAAGTTTTCTCTTCATTAATGTTTATGATGCAACATTTCAAATATGCTCAGCCAATACTTATTGTGTGTGTGTATATATATATATATATATATATATATACATAATTTTTTAAAATGAGGGTGAGTACCTCAGAAGGAATTAAGAGACACCCTTTTCCTTCAAAGACTCAATTTCACTTGCAGGAAAGGAGTATTTAAGGAACTGTGACCATGCCAATCTTTCTCACATTTCAGACCCACAATAGCATCATCTAAGTCTTGCTGTGCTGGAACCAGCAACCACAGAGACTATTGGGTGTGTTAGAATTACCATATATAGGCTGTATCATTCATGTGTATTTTCTTTGTGTTGATTTATTTCAAATAGAGCATGGCCAGTTGCCTTTTGTCATAATAACTGGTCATAATGTTTCCTCTGTCTATCACATGATGATGTGAACAAAAACATTATTTTCTTCTTTTTTTAGTATTGGTTTCCACAAGAGTGAATACAAAAAATCAAGAGATGAAATGGGCAATGGCTATGTTCCACAAGGAAAGGAGCCAAGTAACTTGAATCCTTGATTTTGTTCCAGATGTCACAACTGTAGCTGCCATCTAAGAATGCCCCTAGATCTCTGGCAAGCAGACATGGAGACCTGAGATGTCAAGTTAGAGACATGAGTTCAGACTTAGTTTTTCTAGATGGTTCACCTGAGACTGGCCTCGAGGGCTCATTTTGAGCATAGAACCAGGAAGATACTAGGAAAGCCCAGGTAAAAGATATAAAAAGGCCTTTACCAGGCTATGGGGATAACAACAGCGGAAATCTTAGTTTGGTAGCAGCTTTTACCTATTTATGTTAGGAATGATCAATAATTAATTCAGTCTTTATCCCTATAATTCAGCAGCTACCAGGAAATAGGTATCCATCATACTGCTGCACTAATGGTTTATTGGGAGAACTTATCCCTCTCTTCCTTATTTTATTTTATTTTCTTATCACTTTTCCCATGTTCCTAAGCACAATGAGATGGATTATTTTCTCTTCTGGAAGGACAAAATAGGGAAATGTAGGAAACACATTTTTGAAGTTTGTTATTGTTGTAAGCCCCATTTGAAGACAAATTTTACCTTCCAAGGCTTCCAGTTGGGGCCAGTCTTATATAGGCAGCAGCTACATGCAAGGCCTGCATGAAGAGGGTTAAGAAAGATGGTACTTCAAAACACAGGCTTATACAATATTAGAGATGGATGGCCCCACTAGATATTACTTATTTTGTTGGTTTCCTACACATGGTTATTAAGTTTTTAGTTAGCTAAAAGGGGACATTGATAAAACATAATATGATTTCTTAAACAAAGACAGATGCATAGCCAACAGGTATATGAAAAATACGTTCAACATTACTAATCATTAGGGAAATTCAGATCAAAATCACAATGAGGTATCATCTCATCCTAGCTACAATGTCAAAAAAAGAAAAAAAGAATTACCATGTGACCCAGCAATTTCACCACTAATTATATATCCAAAAGAAAGGACATCAGTAAATTAAAGAGATATCTGCTTTCCCATGTTTTTTTTTACAGCACTATTTACAATTGCCAAGATACAAAATGAACCTATGTGTCCATTAATAGATTAATGACTACAGAAAATGTGATATATATGAAGAATGGAATATTATTAAGTCATAAAAAATAATAAAATTCTGTCATTTGCACAAAAACATGGATGGAACTTGGGTCATGAAGTAAAATAAGTGAAGTACAGAGAGATAAATTCTGCATGTTCTCACTCACAATTGGGAGCTAAAAAAGTGTATTTTAGGAAGGTAGAGGGCAGAATGGTGGTTACCAGAGTCTGAGAATGGAAGCTGGGAGGGTTGAAAAAGTTCATTAAGAGTTATAAAAATATGGTTAGATGGAATAATTTTCAGTATTTGATAGTACAGTGGGAAAATTATATTAGCCAACAGCAATTACTGTATATTCCAAAATAGCTGGAAGAGAAAATATGAAACATCCCCAAAACAAAGAAATGATAAATATTTGATGTGATGAATATCCCAATTACCCTGGTTTGATCATTACACATTGCATACAGGAATCAGAATAGCACATTACTCCAAAAATACGTACAACTATTATATGTCAAATTTAAAAAATACATCAAAGAACTATATATTGTCATAATATTAATACCAAGTAAAATTAACACCATAAAATAGGAAAGGCAAACATTCTATATAAATTTCTAAGTTTAACTCTATAAAAGAGAAAATAATGCCATTCATCATCATTATGTTTCTCATATATCTTTCACTTTTTAAATAAAATTAGTAGACTTAATTTCAGAACAATACAGGCCCATAGGAAAATACACCCACCATTTGTCTCTCTTTCTTTCTCTCTCTTCTTCATATGCAATACATGCCTATGTGTGCATGTATGTGTATATATATGTGAACATATATATGTGTATGTTTACATTTGTACTTATATACATCTATATATGCCCATGTAAAGAGAAAAAATTTTCATGGTTTAGGTATATAAACAGAATGTTGATTTGTAAGATATAATAGGTCTAGCCTTTCTTCTGTTGAGTCATTTATTTATGAAATCACATGGCCTGGGTGGGAAGCAATGTCTACATACTGTAAATGTGAATGGAAAACTAGACAAATAGTTGGAGGAAAGCAGGATTATATATTTTAAAAATGAAGTAAGAGGTACTATACAATTCTTTTTTTTCTGGTCTCTTTCTGCCATGTTGGGTTTGATTGGACTGAAGCTCTTGCACACATTTGTGTTATTTATATTCTGATTTTATAACAGATCTTATATTGTATAGAAATTTTGCAAAATATGTTAAGGACTAAAAAAAAACTTGCTAATTCTATCAGTCCAAGGTGACACATTTAACAATAGTGATGTGCTTCTTTCTATCTTTTCTCAAATAAATATATTTGGCAAAATATTGTACATACTATATGTGCTGTATTAGATTTTTTCCACTTTGTAAAAAATAAACACATGCCCATTTAATTAATTATAATAATTAAATTATGTTAATTATATAATTTAAGAATGCATGCATTATAATTGGGAAATTTTCCAGTTTTGAAAGATAAATTGATTATAATTTTTTGCTACTATAAATACTGCCATATTAGTTTGTTCCCCCACTGCTATAAAGAAAAACCTGAAACTGGGTAATTTGTAAAGAAACGAGGTTTAATTGGTTTATGGTTCTTCTGGCTGTACAGGAAGGATGGCAAAAAAGGGCACAGAAAACTTTTAATCATGGCAGAATAGGAAGCAAAAACATCTTACATGGCCCTTTCTCCATCATTGAGGATTACAATTCTACCTGAGATTTGGGTGTAGACATAAATTCAAACTATATTATTCTGCCATTGACCCCTCCCAAATCTCATGCCTCTTTTACATTGCAAAATAGTCATCACCACAAGAACAGAAAATCAAACATAGCATGTTCTCACTCATAGGTGGGTATTGAACAATGAGAACACATGGGCACAGGGAGGGAAGCATCACACACTGGGGTCTGTTGGGGGGGAATAGGAGAGGGACAGTGGGGGGTGGGGAGTTGGGGAGAGATAGCATGAGGAGAAATGCCAGATATAGGTGATGAGGAGGAAGGCAGCAAATGATACTGCCATGTGTGTACCTATGCAACAATCTTTCATGTTCTTCACATGTACCCCAAAACCTAAAATGCAATTAAAAAATATATATAGTCATCACTTCTCAAGAGTCCTCCAAAGTCTTAACTCATTTCAGCATTAACCCAAAAGTCCACAGTCTAAAGTCTCATCTGAGACAAGGCAAGTTCCTTCTGCCTATAAGCCTGTAAATTAAAAAAAAAAAAAAAGAAATTCATAATTTTCAAGATACCATGAGAGTACAGGCATTGGCTAAATATTCCCATTCCAAAAAGGAAAAGTCAGCTAAAACACAGGGGCTACAGGCCCCATGCAAGTCAGAAACCCAGTAGGGCAGTCATTAAATTTTAAAGCCCCAAAATAATTTCCTTTGACTTCATGTTCCAAATCCAGGGCACACTGACTTAAGGGGTGGCCTCCCACAGCCTTGGGCAGCTCCAGTGCTGTGGTTTTGCCAGTTTCAGTTCCCGTGACTGCTCTCAATGGCTGGCATTGAGTGCCTTTGGCTTTTTCAGGTACACAGTACAAGCTGTTGGTGGATTCATTATTCTGGGGTCTGGAGAATGGTGGCTTTCTTCTCACAGCTCCACTAGGGGGTGCCCCAGTGGTGACTCTGTGCAGGGGATCCAACCCTGCATTTCCCCTCTGCAATGCCCTAGTAGAGGTTCTCTGTAAGGGCTCTGCCCTTGAAGCAGACTTCTGCCTGGACATCCAGGCATTTCCATTCATCCTCTGAAATCTAGGCAGACGCTCTCAAGTCTCAACTCTTGTCTTCTGCACACACACAGGCTTAAGATCACATGAAAGCTGCTAAGGCTTATGACTGGCATCCTCTGGAGCAGTGGCCTGAGACATATCTAGGGATTTTTTTAGCCATGCCTGGAGTGGAAGCAGCTGGGATGCAGGGAGCAGTGTCCCAAGGTCGCAGGGTAACAGGGGCATACTGAATAATTTTGTGTTTAAAACTTGTTTGTATTTGGCATTATATTTGGCTAGAATCCTCAAAGCGAATTTACTCAATTGAGAAATATAAACATTGTATAGTTTCTTAGTAAATATTGCCAAGTTGCCTTAAATGGTTTCAGCTTATTTTCACATTACTGTGTTCAAAGCACAGAAAAGGCTTGAGATTAGCAGATGAGCATTTTAGCATTTCCTAGCATGTCTCCCATTTCTATAGCATGCCAGACTATTTGAGTCTTTATGTTTATTTGGGTGATGAGAAATCTTATAATAAAGAAAGTTATCCAGTTGCTTCTTTATATAAAGGAGACAATTATGATGAACAATTCTTATTGTTAAGTACTTTCCAGCATGCATGAAAGATAGTTGTCTACTCCATATGTTGGACAGTTGTATCTACTTGTAGAACTCTGTCATACTTCAATGACAGTTTTTGTCTTTTTTAACCTATAGAATTCCTTTTAATGCTGACATTAGAGATGTCTAGAATATGTTCTGATTATTTGCATACTCTGTGACTAAAAGGAAATGATAGGGATTTTAAAGATACCAAAACTGTACATCTTGATTAATGCTATACTTCAAAGAAGTTAAATTGGGTGATTACACACTTAATTCTATTACAATATCCATTTTCTGAACATTGGTAGAAATCTGGTATTTGAAGGGCCTTCAGAGACATGTTAAACTTTATACTCTAATATTAAAGTATCTTTGCAAGTTATTTTTAATTCATCTATCCAACCCTAAATATTAGACTCTATGGGCTAGATTATAACAGTAAAATAAACTACATCAAAATTTCGGTATTTTAAAGTAACAAGAAGATATTACAAAGTTTGTTATAGTCATAGTCATCTTTTCAAGGCAGCAGACCCATGTGTGATAGCTCAGTGATGCAGGATGCTTCAATTCTGTGGCAGCACCTCGTCAATAATAGAATCCTACATTTACCTCCATGAAGGAAAAGAGAAGTATAATTGTGTATCTGCTTGTAAATACTTCTGCCTGCTGTTAACACCTTTTCCTTTTGCATCTTCATTGGTTTCACTTAAATTCAAAAACACAAAGAAATCCAATCTTCTAATGTGTCCAAAATGAGAGGAGGACTAAAAGTATTTGCAAGGTACTAATACTCTCTATCATGCCTTATCTCCAGCAACTTTCCTAAGAATACCACATGCAGGAATTCCTGTGTAGGCACTAATGGCATTTACAATATGATTATTGATTTTGAAAGATTGTTATATGCATTGTAGAATACTTTTATTTCTAATGGAACCAAAACTAATCGCACTCATTTCTAAACATTACAGTTGTACAGCCATGGTTGAGTACCATTAATACAGTATATGATTACTCAAGCATACTATATGATTTTATTCCTGTATCTCTTTACCTACATTTTAAAATCCTTGTCTCTATGCCTACCTATAAAAATTCTATCAATACTTAATATTCCAACTTAAATGTTCTCCCTTTTACAGAATTTATTTTTATCTTCAGCTAGAAATTACCTCTCCTTCTTCTGAATTAAAGTAAGTCTTTGTTTATACTTGTTTTACAGCACTTCATAATATAATAATAAGCACACACATTAAGTAAATACTTATAATAAGTGGTTATACAACTTATAGTAAGTTCTGTACATATATAATACATAACTATATTCTTAATATGTGGCCATTAAATTTTAAAATTTACAACAGAAAGAACCGCATTCTAATGGTGCAAAGAAAATATACATAGAATTAAAGTACTTGGCAAGCTACGTTAGGTGGTTAGGAACTGATTAACAAGAAATCCAAATGTGGCGACCCTTGAGCTTTCTTGTGATTAAATCTGTAACATAAGAGAGACTGGTGACTTATTATTGACCTACAATTTCAAAGACATGTCTAGAGGCCAGAAAATTTTGTCCATCAAATATAGTGTCTCTCTTCATTGCATTGTGCTCAGTAACCAGACTAAATTCTTACTTTGTTATCCTCTTATGTATAGTTTTTTGGTAAACCACACCTGTCTGTATTAGTCTGTCTCACACTGCTAATGAAGACATACCAAAGACTGGGTAACTTATATATAAAAAAGAAAGTTTTAATGGACTCACAGTTCCATATGGCTGGGAAAGCCTCACAATCATTGTGGAAGAAAGAAGAGGAGCAAAGACACATCTTACATCGTGGAGGCAAGAGATCATGTGCAGGAGAACTGCCCTCCATAAAACCATCAGATCCCCTTAGACTCATTCACCATCATGCAAAAAACCCATCCCTATGAAACCCACCCTCCCACCTGGTCCATCTCAACACATGAGGGGATTATGGGAGCTACAATTAAAGATGAGATTTGGGTGGGGACATAGCCAAACCGTATCACTGTCTATAAGAAAACATTATTTTGTCAGAGTACAATAACATGTATTAAATTACAGATTTAGGTTACATTCTAGTCCTGAGGAAACATGCTGGTCATCTTAATTATAGGAAACACATTATCTCCTAATAATTACAATTATATACTGTCCTTTATGGTAAACGACTTCTGCAAATGACTAATTTCATTCACTGTATTTTTTACTAATCTCTTCTCTGAGACTAATATCTCTAAGTTCTTGAGGCAATTGAAAACTTCTTATCTAAGAAAATTTAACAAGGAGCTCTTTGATTCTAGAAAACTAGGGCTTTCCAGTTATATGAAAGCAAAGTTTCTATAAATATACCAAGTTAAAAATTTAGTCACAAAATATTTATTTGATATAAAAATAGAGTTCAAATAGGCAAAAGTCACAATTCGAAAAACTTGTACTGTATGCCTAAACATCTTTTTAATTTTCACCCTCTGTAGCTGACACTCGGCTCTGAGCATTTAAGTGCTTGAATATAATAATTTGTTCCTTTCTAAGTTATATAATGACTATCCATTTTTAATCTTTTATTTATTTTTTAATTGTTTTGTTCTTTGTACTTTGGTTTTTAATCATTTATTTATTTTCGAGGTAAACATTTCCTTCTTCTCTGTCTCTGTAATTCATCATGAACTACTTTCTTCTCTGTATTTATTCATTAGTTTCTTTCTCTCTGGAACAGTATATTTTTAAACATTTTCTTCTAAAATATTTATTTTGAAATGAGAGTTTTCATAATAATGAAAACCCTCTTTCTCTTTCACAGTAAAGATTCTTATATTTTGCTTGTTCCAGATATTTCCAAGTATCCTCTTACCAGCTAGCTTTAAGACCAAATTCAAAAGCAAGGCTAATCAAAGGACTCACATCAGGCAGTCAGCAAGCTAAAATAGTAAAAATAAAGTTAACCATTTTTTTAACTTTTCTTTTAGATTCAAGGGTATATGTGCAAATTTGTAATATAGGTAAACTCAAATCACAGAGGTTTATTATACAGATTATTTCATCACCCAGATATTAAACCTACTACCCAATCGTTATTTTTTCTGCTCCTCTCTCTCCTCCCACCCTTCACCCTCAGGCAGGCCCTAATGTCTGTTGTCCCCTCCTTGTGTCCATGTGCTCTTGTCATTTACTTCCTACATATAAGTAAAAACAGGCAGTATTTGGTTTACTGAGTCTGCATTATTTTGCAAAGGATAATGGCCTTGAATATGTGAATTGATGAGAATGAAATTTTTTTTCCATTTGTTTGTGTCATTTCTGATACCTTTGATCAGTATTTTATAATTCTCATTGTAGAGATCTTTCACCTCCCTGGTAAGATGTAATACTAGATATTTTATTCTTTTTGTGTCAACTATGAATGGGATTGAATTTCTAATTTGGCTCTCAGCTTGGCTATTTTTGATATGTAGGATTGCTAATAATTTTTGCATGTTGATATTGTATCCTGAAACTTTGTTGAAGTTGCCTATCTGTTCAAGTAGTGTTTGGGCAGAGACAATGGGGTTTTCTAGATATAGAAATATGTAAACTGCAAACTAATTGTTCTGTCTAGAACATCAATACTATTTTGAATAGGAATGTTGACAGAACATCCTTGTCTTGTGTCACTTTTCAAGGGAAATGTTTTCAGCTTTTGCCCATTCAGTATGATGCTTCCTGTAGGTTTGTCATAAATAGTTCTTATTACTTTGAGTTATGTCCCTTCGATAACTAGTTTGGTGAGACTTTTTACCATGAAGACATGTTGAATATTATCAAAAGATAGCTCTTCATCTATCGAGATGGTTTTCTGGTTTTTATCTTTAATTCTATTTATGTGATGACTTGTGTTTATTGATTTGCATATGTTGAATCACCTTTGTATCCCAAATATAAAACCTACTTGATCATGATGGATTAGCATTTTTATGTGCTTCTGGATACAGTTTGCTAGTAGTTAGCTGAAGTTTTTTGCACCAAAGTTTATCAAGGATATTGGCCTAAAGTTTTCTTTTTCTTTTGTATGTCTTCCAGGTTTTGGTATCAGGATGATGCTGGCCTCATAGATGAGTTGGAGAGGAGACCCTCTTCCTTATTTTGGGGAATATTTTCAGTAGGAATGAAACCAGCCCTTCTTGGTTCATCTGATAGCATTTGGCTGTGAATTTGTCTGGTGCTGGGCTTTTTTTTTTTTTTTTTGGCTGGTAGGCTATTTATTACTGATACAATTCGAGCTCATTTTCGTTACATGCAGGGATTCGATTTCTTGCTGGTTTAGTGTAGAGACTGTTTATGTGTTCAGGAATTTATCAACTTTTTTTCTAGATTTTTCTAGCTTGTGTGTACAGAGGTGTTCATAGAATTTGCTGATGATCGTTAGTATTTCTGTATGTTGAGTGATAATATGCACTTTGCCATATCTAATTTTGTTTATATCAATCCTCTGTCTTTCCTTCTTTATTAGTTTAGCTAGTAATCTACCTATCTTATTATTTTTTTCAAAAAGCAGCTCCTAGATTTGTTGATCTTTTTAATATTCCTTTGTGTCTCAATCTCTTCAGTTCAGCTCTGATTTTGGTTGCTTCTTGTCTTCTGTTAGTTTTGCGTTTGTTTTCTCTTGCTTCTATAGTTCTTTTAGATGTTATTTTAGGATGTTAATTTGAGATCTTTCATACTTTTTAAAATAAGGCATTTATTGCTACAAATTTCTCTCTTAACATTGCTTTTACTGTATCCCAGAGATTCTGGTATGTTATATTTTTGTTTTCATTAGTTTCAAATTATTTCTGGATTTCTGCCTTAGTTTCATTAATTACTCAAAAGTCATTTTGAAGAATGTTGCTCAATTTTCATGTGATTATCCAGTTTTGAGCGATTTTCTTAGTCTTGAATTTTACTTTTATTGCACTGTAGTTTGAGAGTGTGGTTGGTATATTGTCAGTTCTTTTACATTTTCTAAGGATTGTTTTAAGTCTGATTATTTGGTTGATTCTAGAGTATGTTCCATGTGGCAATGAAAATAATGTATATTGTGTTGTTTTTGGATGGAGAGTTCTGTAAATGTCTATCAGGTTCATTTGGTCCAGCGTGAAAGTCTTAAATATTTTTTTAAATTTTTGCCACAGTAATCTGTCTGATATTGTCAGTGGGCTGTTAATGTCTCCCACTCTTATTGTGTGGGGATCTATGTCTCTTAGAAGGTCTCTAAGAACTTGCTTTATGAATCTGGATGCACCTGTGTTGGGTGCATATATATTTAGGATAGTTATATCTTTCTGTTTGGTTGAACCCTTTATGTTGTATAACACCCTTCTTTGCTTTTTGTTACCTTTATTGGTTTAATGTCTATTTTGTATGAAATTAGGACTGCAATCTCTGCTTTTTTATGTTTTTAATTTTCTTGTTAGATTTTTCTTCATCTGTTTATTTTAGTCTATAGGTGTCGTTGCATTTGAGATAGGTCTCTTAAAGACAGCATAACTATGTGTCTTGGTTTTTTATCTAGCTTACCACTCTGTCTTTTAATTGGGGCCATCAGCCTATTTATATCCAAGAATAGTATTCATATGTGTGGATTTGATTTTGTCATTTTTTGAATTTGATTTTGTCATTTTTTATTATCTGGCTCTTATGCAGATAAGACTGTTGTTTGCTTGATTTATAGTGTCACTGCGCTGTATACTTAAATGTGTTTCTGTAGTGTCTGGTAATGGCATTGCCATTCCATATTTAGTGCTTCTTTCAGGAGCTCATGTAAGGCAGCTATGGTGGTAACAAATTTCTTCAGCATTTGTTTTGAAAAGAATCTAATTTTTCTTTCATTTATGAAGCTTCATTTGGTCAGATATGAAATTATTGGCTAGAGTTTACTTTATTTAAGAAGGTCGAATATAGACCCCCAATATCTAATGGCTTGTAGGGTTTCCTCTGAAAGGGCCACTGTTAGTCTGATGGGATTCCCTTTGTAGGCGACCTGTCCTTACTCTCCAACTGCTTTTAACATATATATATCATTTCTGCCTTAGAGACTCTGATGATTATGTTTTTTGGAGGATGATCTTCTTGTGAAATATTTCTGGGGGTTCTTAGCATCTTGCATATTTGAATGCTTGTCTTTCTTGCTAGATTGGGGAAGTTCTCATGGATTATATACAAAAATATGTTTTCCAAACTCCTTTCATTCTGCCCATCTTTTTCAGAGATACCAATGAGTCATAGATTGAGTCTCTTTACATTAGTCTAAATTTCATGGTGGTTTTATTTCTTTCATTTTTAAAAAACTTTTGTCCTACTGTGTTATTTCAGAAAGTTAGTCATATAGTTCTGAGATTCTTTCCTCAGCTTCATCTATTCTGATATTAATACTGCCAATTGCATTATGGAATTCTTGTAGTATGTTCTTAAACTCTATCATGTGGGTTATGTTTTTTTCTACACTCACTATTTTTTTTTCTGTTAGCTCCTGTATTTTACTATTGTGACTTTTGGCTTCCTTAGATTGGGATTCTCTGTTCTCCTGGAACTTAATGGCCTTTGTTCCTATCTGTATTCTGAATTTTATTTCTGTCACTTCACCTATCTCAGCCTGGTTAAGAACACTTGCTGGAGAACTAGTATAGTTGTCTGTAGAAAAGAAGACCTTTGGCTTTTTGACTTGTCAGAGCTCTTTGCTGGTACTTTCTCATCTTTATTGGTTGATATTCCTTATACCCTTTTTGATGCTGTCTTTTCAATGTTTTTTATCTTTCATCTTATTTGATGGCCTTGAACAATCTTGGGGATTTGATTGTTGTATATAGTGGGTTAAGTTTACTGGATTTATTTCTGGAAATTGTTTTGGGTCCAATACTCAATTTAGGACTCCTGAAATGCATATTCTAACTCTGGTGGGCTGGTGCTGGGCCTCTGCTTTTTTTTTAATGGCTCCTTGAGTTTAGAAATCAGTTGTACTAGAAAGTCAAAGGTGCTCACAAACCTCTGCTCACAACATTCTGATGGGCAGTGTCAGTCAAAGCAATTCATAAGGTGGTGGCAGAATAATTCCTTCTTGTTTGCACATTCCAGTAGCAGCTACAGCTGCAGCATGGTGGGTTGCACTTTTTTTTTTGGCTGTGGCACAACGCTAGTGGATGCGAGGTTGCCAGCCTCCATGTAGGCATTCACCGCACCCACTGGTGTTGACAGCTCAGCCTCCATGCATGCAGGTGCTTGCAGCATTGGCTGGTATTTGCAGCATGATTCAAGGGACAGGAGAACCACACCAGTGACTATGTGGAAGTTCATGTCAGTGGTGGCATTTGCACCCTCCATTCATATTCCCACATGCAGCAGTGGCTGCTCAGTGCTGGAGTGGGTCTCCTTTTCTCCATTCCTGGCTTTGTACTATAGGCAGTTTTGACACATGGGTGGGGCACTGATGGGGATGGGTCTGGTGGATTCTCCATCTACCTGTGCTCCAACAACAATTTTGGTGTAGTGGTGTGAGGGGGCAGGATTCATTCCTGCTGGCATTAGTGGAACAACAGTGTGCATACACACACACATGTGCTGGCAGGGCAGAAAAAGCAAAATCTTCTCATGCACAAACGTATTAGCAAAATTATTGGGGACAGGGCACATGTGAGTGTGTGCAGGCAAAGCAGGATGGGGGACCTGAAGTAGGGGTAGGTTGCAAGCAGGTTTGTGCTTGTCCACTGGGGCTGCTCTTTAGGAGAATTCTAGCAGTAAGGTATGATCTGCCAGTGCAGGAGATCTGCCAGTACAGAAGCTTCTGGAGTTACCTGTGGGCTGCACTGCAAACAGGTACAGCCTGGCTAGAGCCCCTGGAGAGGCCAGCAGTCCAAGGGATGCTCAGGTTAGACCAACTCTTTCTCATAGGCAAGATCACCCTGCAAAGTTTAGGTCCAACAATTCCCCTTAAGGCTGAAGTCTCATGGGAATGAGTCAATCCCAGGGAAATGGTGGCCCTGGACATGCTCCACTACAAATGCTCCTGTACCAAACCCTCTGGTCTCTGCTCTGGCTGGAGTTCTGCCCCTACTACTAATCTGAGTAGCTCTCCCTGCCAATTCAATTGTCCATGGTGGTCAATTGGTCTGCTTCTGTCAGGATTCCAAGGGCCAGAGCTAAAAGTTGGTTGCTCCTTGCTTATTCAACTTATCCCTTTCTCAGGAGACACTGGGGGACAAGAATTAGTGTACAGCAGTTCCGTATGCAGTAGTCCCATACAGTGTTGCCAATTTTCTCCCTCTTAAACCCAGCTTCTGTGTCTTCCCCCTGTCTGCTCTCAATACCTTCCCTCTAAAGATCTACTCATAGTGCACCAGTCTTCCCGTTGCCCTGTCCCTCGGTGGTAGGTGCTCCTCCTGGCTGTGTCTAGTCAGCCATTTTCTCCCCACTTCTAAGTAAACTATTTAACAAAGCAAGTATGTGTCAAACATAAGCAGGTTTCTTCATAAATGTAAGTGTTAAGTAAGCACTTGTATACAGAGATTTGGGATAAACCACACAGATGGATTTGAAATAGGAAAGAAATTTCAGCTTAGCTATTAGTGTAAGGGTGGAATAAAGTTACTGAGCTGCTAGATGAAAACAAGGTGAAATGCAGAAATGTTAATTAATATATTTGAGCTTGGATTAAACATATATATTATCCTATCCTAAAAAACTAGAATCTACAATTAATTCCAAAATACTACTCAAATTCACCTAAACTAATCCAATACTGTACTTGACTCAGGTCTGTAAGAACAATAAAAGGGGTTTCAAAATAGGTACACAACTTAAAGTTTTCTAAGTAACTCATTTTTGACTCAAATTCTAGAGCCTGAGATTTTCCCCAAGTATTAGGATTGAGAATCATATGCTAAATAAAATGTATAATTGGCCTCTTATTTATACACTTGTACTGATTAATCAGATCTTATTTGCTCTTACATTTATGAGATACACATCTACATTACTTTTTTGATATATTCTGCATTTGAAACATCTTTGATATTTGTTACTACCTTTATCATTCAATCTGTTATAATTATTGTCTTCCCAATTTTGTTTGCAGGTCCTGAATTACTGTGTTGTTTGTTCATGAACATGAACAAAATGAAATCAGGAATGAAGATTTTTTACTTTTTATTTTTATTTTTACTTTTTATTATTTTATTTTACTTTTTATTTTTTTTTAATGTATTTAATTTATTTATTTTTATATTATTATTATTATTTTTTGTGACAGAGTCTCATTCTGCTGCCCAGGTTAGAGTGCAGTGGCGTGATCTCAGATCACTTCCATCTCTGTCTCCTGGGTTCAAGTGATTCTCCTGCCTCAGCCTCCTGAGAAGCTAGGTTTACAGGTATGCACCATCCTGCCTGGCTAATTTTTGTATTTTTAGTAGAGATGGGGTTTCACTATGTTGACTAGGCTGATCTTGAACTCCCGACTTCAGGTGCTTCATCTGCCTTAGCCTCCCAAAGTGCTGGGGTTAAAGGCATGAGCCACCACGCCCAGCTCTATTTATCTTTTAGAAAACAACTTCTATAGAAAGCTCAGCAAAACGTGTACTCTTTATTTAGAACTATCATTTAAGTTTTGGGGAAAGCATGTGCAGTTTTGTTATATAGATAAATTATATATAAATATTTTCATTACCAGATAGTAAACATGGTACCTGATAAATTGTTTTTTAATACTCTCCCTCCTTCCAGCATCCATGCTAAAATAGGCCTGACTGTATTGCTTCCTTTTTTGTATCCATATGTACTTGAAGTTTGGATCCCACTTGTAAGTGAGAAAATGCAGCATTTTTTTGTTGTTATTGTTTCTTCATTAGTTTGCTTAAGATAATGGCCTCCAGATTCAATAAGGTTTCTGGAAAGGGCATGCATTTGTTCTTTTTTATGGCTGCATAGTATTTCATGATGTATATGTACTACATTTTCCTTACCCAGTCTACCATTAATACACATTTTGGTTGATTTTATGTCTTTTTTATTGTGACTAGTGACGTGATGAATATACACATGTATGTGTCTTTATGGTAGAATGATTTGCATTTTTCTGGTGTACATACTCAACAGCAGAATTGCTGGGTCAAATTGTAGTCCTGTATTAAGTTTTTAAAGAAATCACCACACTACTTTCTGTTGTGGCTGAACTAATTTTTCTTTGTGTCATCAGTTTATAAGTATTCTTTCTCCACAACCCTTGCCACCATCTGTTATCTTTGACTTTTTAACAATAGCCATTCTGACTAGTGTGAAGTGATATTTCATCATCATGATTTTTATTGGCATATCTCTAATTATTTTTAATGTTAAATATTTTTATAAGGTTATTGACTGCATGTATGTCTTCTTTTGAAAAGTGTCTGTTCCTGTTATTTGACTACTTTGTAATATGGTTCTTTTTCACCTGTAAATTTAAGTTCCTTATAGATTTTTGGATATTAGACCTTTCTCAGATGCATAGTTTTCAAATATTTTCCCTACTTTTAGGTTGTCTGTTTACTCCGTTGATAGTTTCTTTTGTTGTGGAGAAGCTTTTTACTTTAATCAGGTCTCATTTGTCTATTTTGGGGTTTGTTGTAATTACTGTTGGTGCCTTTGTTATGAAATATTTACCCAGTCTTATGTCCAGATTGGTATTTCCTAGGTTATGTTTCAGGATTTTTGTATTTTTAAGTTTTACAGGTAAATGTTTTAAGCCATCTTGAATTAACAATTGTATATTGTGTCAGAGAAGTGTGCAGTTTTTATCTTCTGTGTAAGCGTAGCCAGTTATCCAAGCATAATTTATTAAATAGATATTTTTTCCCATTGCTTGTTTTTGTTTACTTCGTGGAATATTACATAGTTGTAGGTGTGTAGCTTTACGTTTTGGCTTTCTATTCTGTTCCATCTGTCTATGTGTCTGCTTTTATACCAGTACCATGCTGTTTTGGTAACTGTAGCCTTTCAGTGTAGTTTAATGTCAGTTAAAGAGATGCCTCGAGCTCTATTATTTTGCTTAAAATTGCCTTAGCTCTTTTGGCTCTATTTTTGTTCCCTATGAGTTTTAAAATATTTCTTTAAATTCTATTCACAAATAGCATGTAATATATAAGTGGTTTTAGGCAGTATGTCCATTTTAACAATATTTATTCTTTCTATCAAGGAGCATGAAATGTTTTTCCATTTGTTTATCTCTGATTTTTTAAGCAGTGCTTTGTAATTCATTTTGTAGGTATCTTTTACCTTCCAGGTTAAGTTTATTCTTAATATTTTTATTCTATTTGTGGTTATTGTAAATTGAATTGTCTTCTTCATTTGACTCTCAGCTTAGATGTTGTTGGTGTATAAAAATATTCTCACCTTGCTGTTGGAATTGGCCCAGGATGACAACTGAAGAATGGAGTCAGTTTTATCAAAATATAAAAACAAGATTACTACTTTCACTACCTATAAGAATATTTAGATACAGATGAGCTGGTATGGATCTTAGAAAAGTAGCATATTATTAAAACAAAAAATTCTAAGCTGTTGTCTGATATAAGTGCTTGTCTATGGTTTACATACAGAAGGAAATTTTAACCAATTGGAGTAATGGGCCCTTCAACAGATGCTGGCTGGGGATGTATGCTACCTGTATGCACTTGAAAAGGGACTGGACCCCGGAGAAACAAAAAGAACAACCAGAAAAACAATACCAATGTATCCTACATTGCTTCTTAGAGAGAAAATATTGTTGCTACACTATCCATCAAATGGCACAAATGAATGTGGGAGAATGAAAATCAATTGCAGAATGGTTTGGACCAAATACAGTTGCCCAGGACTTTAAAAAAACTTGCTTAATTTGATGAATGGAATTCCTTGGCTGCTTATGTTTCAACTGATAACACAGTGGTCATTGAAGATATCAAGAAACGTGCTGTGTCCTTCCCTTGAGTGCTGATGCAGACAGTAATAGGCCTCCCAATTCTCTGACTGCTTCAAACTAGAGTAAGGGCACTTCTATCTACTGCCTAGCCTGGAAATCCCTCATGCTAATTGTGCCCCTTCACCTGGGCATAAACCAAAACAACTCTGTTTATGTTGATGCATTCAAAGGGTGTTTTAAGATGCCACAGTCTTTAGGGGCATCAGGAGGAAAACCAAATAACACCTATTATTTTATAGAATTCATGACTGTTTAGCTTATCTTCTTGGACTCTCACACAACCTAGACCTTTGTCAACACTGAAGAGAGTGAACCGTTGATAATCAGACTTTTCATTGCCTGCAGTTCCCTCAGCAAATAACCATCCTGAGCCTGGATCCCCCAGTTGCATTGGGATTTTTCTGCAAATAAGAAAAAGACTTTAATAATTGGAATAGCCTTGCTCAGAAGGAATTTCTAAATGAGAATTTAAGGACGTTTGAATTAATTCAGAAACATCCATCACACTGGCCTCTCCTTCAGCCAAGCCAGAATTGACAACCACTGGGGCAGAATTCATTGATTCTACTGAACAACTGGAAGAATTTGATCTGAAGGAAGATTTTGAGATTCTGAATGTGTAGAATCATGGGAAAGAATCCCTGACTTGGAGGACTGTCTTCCATCTGGCACCATAAAAACATGAACTTATTACATAAAATTTTTCTAGTCAGCAAGTGCCTGATATGCCAATAGCATACAAACTCGATAGCAATTATGATTGCATACAAACTCGATAGCAATCATGGCTGAGCCAATCACTGTTATTCAGAAGAAAACAAAACAAATGAAAGTAACCCTTTCTCAGAAAGAAATGGAACAACCATGGAGCTTAGGAGCAGGGAGATAAGGAGTTCATTGCTTCATGGCTTGTCTTACATGGCTACACCAAGTCTTCAGCTGCTGCAATGATGAGATGGACATCTTAAAGACAGACAGCACCTCTCACCTTGCTTCAAGCACAAGCAAATGAGAGATGATTAAGCTGCTCTTTTCACCATTTCAGGTGTGACCTCTTTGGGAATAAATATGAAGAAGCAATCTGTTCTTTTTCTCAAATAATAAAGTGACTGATTCAGGGAAGAAATGGTCCTTGTTAAATTATTTGAATATGTAGTTTAAGTAATTATCATTTATATCAAACTTTTTGTCCAAGAAACAATGTCAAATATATACTCTTGAACTCCTTCGTATTTGGGGAAATCTTACTATTTAGTGGGTCACTGCCCCCATTCTTACTGATATTTTGTTAGATGTCACTCTGTCCTTAAATCAAATCATGATCACTTAAATCAGGCTTCAGAAAACGTTTTTTGCAAAGAATCAGACTAAGTATTTTGGGCTTTGCAGGTTATGCAGCCTCTGTCACACCTACTTAACTTTGCTGTTGACATGCAAAAGCAACCACAGAAATTATGCACACAAATGAGCATGGCTGTAATCCAAGAAAAGTTTATCAACAGCCCTTTATGCTAAAAACTCTCAATAAACTAGGTATCGAAGGAACATATCTCAAAATAATAAAAGCTATTTAAGACGAACCCACAGCCAATATCATACTGAATGGGCAAAAACTGGAAGCATTTCCATTGAAATCTGGCACTAGACAAGGATGCCCTCTAACACCACTCCTATTTAATATAGTATTGGAAGTTCTAGCCAGAGGATTCAGGCAAGAAAAAGAAATAAAGTGTGTTCAATTAGGAAAGGAGGAAGTCAAATTGTCTCTATCAGCAGACGACATGATTGTATATTTAGAAGACCCCATTGTCTAAGCCCCAAATCTCCTGAAACTTATAAGCAACTTCAGCAAAGTCTCAGCATACAAAATCAATGTGCAGAAATCACAAGCATTTCTATACACCAATAACAAATGGAGTGACAAATCAAAAGTGAACTCCCATTCACAATTGCTACAAAGAGAATAAAATACCTAGGAATACAACTAACAAAGGATGTAAAAGACCTCTTCTAGTGTAAATTAGCTAAACCATTGTGGAAGACAGTGTGACGGTTTCTCAAGGACCTAGAAATAGAAATTCCATTTGACCCAGCAATCCCATTACTGGATATATATCCAAAGGATCATAAATCTTTCTATTATAAGGACACATGCACATGAATGTTCATTGCGGCACTGTTTACAATAGCAAATACCTAGAACCAACCCAAATGCCCATTGATGATAGACTGGAGAGGGAAAATGTAACACATATACACCATAGAATACTATGCAGCCATAAAAAACGATGAGTTTATGTCCTTCGTAAGGACAAGGATGAACCTGGAAACCATCATTCTCAGCAAACTGACACAAGAACAGAAAATCAAATACCACATGTTCTCACTCATAGGCAGGTGTTGAACAATAAGAACACATGGACACAGGGAGGGGAGTATCACACACTGGGATCTGTGGGATGGAACTAGGGGAAGGACAGTGTGGGGTAGGGAGGTTAGGGAGGGATAATATGGGGAGAAATGCCAGATATAGGTGATGAGGAGAAAGGCAGCAAACCACATTGCCATGTATGTACTTATGCAACAATCTTGCATGTTCTTCACATGTACCCCAAAACCTAAAATGCAATAAAATATATATGAAAAAAAAAGACCTCTTCAAGGAGAAATAAAAACCACTGCTCAAGGAAATAAGAGAGGACAGAAAGAGATGGAAAAACATTCCATGCTCATGGTTAGGAAAAATCAATTTTGTGAAAATGGCCATATTGCCCAAAGTAATTTATAGATTCCATGCTAATTCCATCAAGCTACCTATGACGCTCTTCACAGACTGCAAAAAAAATAACCTTAAATTTCATGTGGAACCAAAAGAGAGCCCACATAGCCAAAACAACCCTAAGCAAAAAGAACAAAGCTGGAGGCATCATGCTACCATACTTCAAACTATACTACAAGGCTACAGTAATCAAAACAGCATGGTACTGGCACCAAAACAGGGATATAAATCAATGGAACAGAACAAAGGCCTTGGAGGCAATGCCAAACATCTACAACCATCTAGTCTTTGACAAACCTGACAAAAACAAGCAATGGGGAAAGGATTCCCTGTTAATAAATGTTGTTGGGAAAACTGGCCAGCAATGTGCAGAAAGAAGAAACTGTACACCTTCCTGACACCTTACACTAAAATTAACTCCAGATGGATTAAAGATTTAAACATAAGACCCAACACTATAAAAAGTCTAGAAGAAAACCTAGGCAAAACCATTCGGGACATAGGCATAGGCAAGGACTTCATGACTAAAACACCAAAAGCATTGGCAACAAAAGCCAAAAGAGACAAATGGTATCTAATTAAACATCAGAGCTTCTGTACAGCAAAAGAAACAATCATTAGAGTGAACCAGCAACCAATCCAATGAGAAAAAAAAAATTTCTGATCTACCCATCTGACAAAGGGCTAATATTCAGAATCTACAAATAACTAAAACACGTTTACAAGAAAAAAACAAACCCATTCAAAAGTAGGCAGAGGATATGAGCAGACACTTTTAAAAAGAAGACATTTATGAGGCCAACAAACATATGAAAAAATGGTCATCATCATTGGTAATTAGAGAAATGCAAATCAAAGCCACATTGAGATACCATCTCACACCAGTTAGATTGGTAATCATTAAAAATTCTGGAGACAACAGATGCTGGAGATGATGTGGAGAAATAGGAACAGTTTTACACTGTTGGTGGGAGTGCAAATTAGTTCAACCATTGTGGAAGACAGTGTGGTAATTCCTCAAGGACCTAGATATAGAAATTCCATTTGACCCAGCAATCCCATTACTGGATATATTCCCAAATGATTATAAATCATTCTATTATAAAGACACATGTCCATGTATGTTTATTGTGGCATTGTTTACAATAGCAAATACCTGGAACCTACTTAAATGCCCATCAATGATAGACTGGACAAGGAAAATGTGGCACATATACACCATGGAATACTATGCAATCATAAAAAACGATGTATTTGTGTCCTTTGTAGGGACATGGATGAATCTGTAAGCCATTCTTCTCAGGAAACTGACACAAGAACAGAAAATCAGACACTGCATGTTCTCACTCATAGGCAGGTGTTGAACAATGAGAACACATGGACACAGGGAGGGGAGCATCACACACTGGATCTGTTTGGGGGGAATGGGGAGAGACAGTGTGTGGTAGGGAGGTTGGGGAGGGATAACATGGGGAGAAATGTCGATATAGGTGATGGGGGGATGGAAGCAGCAAATCATATTGCCATGTAGGTACCTATGCAACAATCTGGCATGATCTGCACATGTACCCCAGAACCGAAAGTGCAATTATATATATATATATATATGTATATGTATATATGTATATATATATGTATATATATGTATACATATGTATATATACATATATACATATACATGTACATATATACATATACATATGTATACATATGTATACATATATATATTTAAAAAAAGAAACGAAAGTTTATTTACAAAACAGGTGTGGAGTTTGACCTGCAGGCTGTAGCTTGTCAATAAGTGACTTAAATTGTTGATTTTTCTTTGAGAAATTAAAAATAAATTGTGTTTGAAGTATATAAGAAAGTTCCTCACTTTTTACATTAATTTTGTATGCTGAAATTTTCATGTTTATTTATCAGATCAAGGAACTTTTGGGCAAAGACTAAGGAGTTTTCCAAGTAAAAAATCATATTATCTACTAACAGGGATAGTTTTGCTTTCCCTATTTGTATTTATATGCCTTTTATTTATTTATGTTTTTCTGATTGCTCTGTCCAGTGCTTCTGGTATTTTGTTAAATTGGATTGCTGAGAGAAAGTGTTCTTGTCTTGTTCTGGATTTCAAGGCAAATGCTTTCAACCTTTGCCCATTTAATATGTTGGCTGTATGATTGTCATAGATGGATCTTACTAGTTTGAAGTGGGTTTTTGCAATATCTGGTTAGTTGAATTTTTAATATAAATGGATATTGAATTATATCAAAAGCCTTTCTTCAATTATTGAGATAATCATGTGGTTTATTTTTTTAGTTCTGTTTATGTGATGAATCACATTTATTGATTGGTGCATGTTTAACCAACATTTCTTTCCAAGTATATAAAGTACACTTGGTTTTAGGGATTAATTTTTTGATATGCTGCTGAATTGTGTTTTGCCAGTATTTTGTTGAGAATTTTTGCATCCATGTTCTTCAAGGACAATGGCCTTACATTTTCTTTTCTGTTGTGTTTCTGCAACATTTTTAAATTACAATGATTTTTGCCTAATAGAATGAGTTATGGATGAGTATATCTTCGTCAGTTTTTTTTGGCAAGGTTTTTGTAGGAACAGTCCCAGCTCTTTGTTATACATCCAGCAGAATTTGGCTGTAAATCCATCTTTTCAAGGACTGTTGCTGCCCAGTAGGTATTTTTATTACTGATTTAATTTCAGAATTCATTATTAATCTGTTCAGGGATTCAATTTATCTCCGGTACAGGCTTAGGGGTAAGGCTATAATTCCTAGTTTTTTGTTCATAGTAGTTTCTGGGGGGGGTGTTTGTATTTCTGTGGGGTCAGTGGTAATAGCCCCTTTGCCATTTCAGATTTTATTTATTTAACCTTCTGTGTTTTTTTCCTTATTGCTTTAGCTGGTGGTCCATCTAATTTTTATTATTCAATAAAACAGCTCCTAGATTTGTTGACATTGGTAGGCTATTAATTGCTGCCTCAACTTCAGCCCTTGTTATTGGTCTATTCAGGGTTTCAAATTCTTCCTGGTTTAGTCTTGGGAGAGTGCAATAGTCCAGGAATTTATCCATTTTTTCCAGGTTTACTGGTTTGTGTGCATAGAGTTGTTTATAGAAATCTCTGATGGTAGTTTGTATTTCTGTGGAATTGGTGGTTATATTCCTTTATCGTTTTTATTGCATCTATTTGAGTCACTTCTCTTTCTTTTTTATTAGCCTGGCTAGCATTCTATCTATTTCATTGTTTTTTTCAAAAAAAAAAAAAAAAAACCAGCTCCTGGATTTGTTGATTTTTTGATGCTGTTTTTGTGTATCTATCTCCTTCAGTTTTGCTCTGATCTTAGTTATTTCTTGTCTTCTGCTAGCTTTTGAGGTTTTTTTTTTTTTAATCTTGCTCCTTTAACTCTCAATTTTGATGATTGGGTGTCGATTTTAGATATTTCCTTGCTCCTCATGTGGGCATTTACTGATATGAATTACCCTCTAGACGCTGATTTAAATGTATCCCAGAGATTCTGGTATGTTGTGTCTTCATTCTCATAGGTTTCGAAGAATATCTTTGTTTCTGCCTTCATTTCTTTGTTTATCCAGTTGATATTCAGAAGCCAGTTGTTCATTTTCCATGAAGCTGTGCAGTTCTGAGTTAGTTTCTTAATCCTGAGTTCTCATTTGATTGCACTGCGGTCTGAGAGATGGTTTGTTATGATTTTCATTCTTTTGCATTTGTTGATGAGTGATTTACTTCCAATTATGTTATTGATTTTAGAGTAAGTGTGATGCGGTGCTGAGCAGAATGTATGTTCCGTGGATTTGGGATTGAGGGTTCTATAAATGTCTATTAAGCTTGCTTGGTCCAGACCTGCATTCAAGCCCTAGATTTCCTTGTTGATTTTCTGTCTTGTTGATCTGCCTAATATTGACAGTGGAGTGTTAAAGTCTCCCACGATTATTGTGTGGGAGTCTAAGTCTCTTTGTAGGTTGTTAAGGATTTGTTTTATGTATCTGGGTGCTCCTGTATTGGGTGCATATATATTTAGAATAGTTAACTCTTCTTGTTGTATCGATCTTTTTACCATTATGTAATGCCGTTCTTTGTCTCTTTTGATTTTTGTTGGTTTAAAGTCCATGTCATCAGAGACTAGGATTGCCACCTCTGCATTTTTTTTTTTTTTTTTTTTTTTTTTTTTTTTTTTTTTTTTTTTTTTTTTTTTTTTTTTTTTTTTTTTTTTTTTTTTTTTTTTTTTTTTTTTTTTTTTTTTTTTTTTTGCTCTCCATTTGCTTGGTGTATCTTGCTACATCCCTTTATTTTGAATCTATATGTGTCTTTTCATGTGAGATGGGTCTCCTGAATACAGCAAACCGATGGTTTTTGAGTTTTTATCCAACTTGAGAGTCTGTGTCTTTTGATTGGGCATTTAGTCCATTTACATGTAATGTTCATATTGTTTTGTGTGAATTTGATCTGGTCATTTTATTACTGGTTGGTTGTTTTGCTCTTTCGTTGGTGTAACTTCTTCATTGCTATTGAAACTTGTGTATGCTTCTCGAAGTTCTTTTGCTGTGTTTTTCAGTTCCATCAAGTTGTTTATGTTCTTCTCTAAGCCGCTTATTGTAGTTAGCATTTCATCTAACCTTTTCTCAAGGTTTTTAGTTTCTTTGCATTGGGATAGAACATGTTTCTTTAACTCAGAGAAGTTTGCTATTACCCACCTTCTGAAGCCTGCTTCTGTCAATTCTTCAAATTTGTCTCGGCCCTACTTTGTTCCCTTGCTGGTGAGTAGTTGTGATGTCGCGGTAGGGGAGAGGCATTCTGGTTTTTGATGGTTTCATTCTTCTTGTGCTGGTTTCTTCTCGTCTCTCATCTCCTTGGATTTATATAGTTTTGATCTCAGGTAGAAGCTTGAGGAGGCAGCCTTTCCTTTGTTTGCCTTCAGAGGTGCTCCTGGGCTGCCACAGATTCAGTGGGGCTGCTGTGTCTTTTATTTACTCAGAAAAATTATTCCAGCTTCTGCAGTGGCGGCTTCCTTTACCCCTGCCAAGCTCAATAGTTCCTAGTCGCTCTCTAACTGATGTTCTGGGTGTGAAACTCTGGAGTGAGAGTTTTTTAGCCTGCTAGGCTTTGTGCAGGGGTGACCAATACTGCCGTATGTGCTGTTTCCCTGTTTTCAGTTCCCTTTCTTTCTGGGGGACAGGTAGCTCTGTCCAGCTGACTTTCTGGCTTTCATGTCTGTCAATGCTTCTGCCTAGATCTATGCTGACAGCCCTGATGCCAGGCGAAGTTGCTGTTCTGCCCTGTTCAGGCAGCTTGCTGATGCTTTTCAGCCCAACCAAGATCTCCTGTTCTGTGGGTTGTAGAGGTCTTGGGTGGAGTGCTTTATCCAATCCAGAGTCCCAGATGGGGAGTTTCCCCAGTCTTCCAGTCAGTTGCATGCACCTCCTGGGTGGAGCAGTGCCCCACCTTGCCTCAACTTGCCCTATTTGTTTTATACTGACTGTCCAAGCAGACCCACAAAATGAACCTGGTACCTCGTTTGGTATTGTGGAGACCACTCGGCTTCTGCATCTCTCTCATGGGGAGCTGCCTCTTATTCAGCCATCTTAGGACCAGCCTCTCTTTGTCTCTTTTGATCTTTGTTGGTTTAACGTCCATTTTATCAGAGATTAGAATTGCAACCCCTGCTATTTTCTGCTCTCCATTTGCTTGGTAAATCTTCTTCCATCCCTTTATTTTGAGTCTATCTGTGTCTTTGTACGTGAGATGGGTCTCCTAATTACAGCACATAGATGGGTCTTGACTTTTTACCCAGTTTTACAGTCTGCTTCTTTTGATTGGGGCATTTAGGCCACTTACATTTAATGTTAATATTGTTACGGGTGAATTTGATCCTGCCATTTTGTTACTGGTTGTTTGTTTTGTCCTTTGGTCAATGCAGTTTCCTCTTTGTGTCGTTTGTCTTTACCATTTGGTTCATTTTTGCAATGGCTGGTACTGGATATTGTTTTCTGTGTTTAGTGCTTCCTTCAAGAGCTCTTGTAAGGCAGGTCTGGTGTCAACAAAATCTCTCAGTAATTGCTTGTCCATAAAGGATTTTATTTCTCCTTCACTTATGAAGCTTATTTTGGCTGGATATGAGATTCTGGGTTGAAAGTTATTTTCTTTAAAGATGTTGAATGTTAGCCCCCACTCTCTTCTGACTTGTAGGGTTTCTTCTGAGAGATCCGCTGTGAGTCCTTTGTGGGGGACCCAAACTTTCTCTCTGGCTGCCCTTATCATTTTTCCCTTCATTTCATCCATGATTAATCTGATGATTATGTGCCTTGTGGTTGGTCTTCTTACAGAGTATCTCTGTGAGGTTCTTTGTATTTCCTTTATTTGAAAGTTGGCCTGCTTTGCTAGGTTGAGGAAGTTCTTCTGGATAATATCCTGTAGAGTGTTTTCAAGCTTGGATTCATTTTCCCCATCCTCTTCAGGTACTCCAATCAAGGGTAGATTAGGTCTTTTCACACAATCCTATATTTATTGAAGTTTTTGTTTATTTCTTTTCACTCTTTTATCTCTTTTCTTATCTTCTCTTATTTCGTTGAGTTGATCTTCAATCTTTGATATCCTTTCTTCTGCTTGATCCATTCAGCTATTGAAACTTTTGTGTCCTTCATAAAGTTCTCGTGCTGTGTCTTTCAGCTCCATCAAGTCGTTTATGTTCTCCTCTAGTCTGGTTATTCTAGTTAGCCTTTTGTCTAATCTTTTTCAATCTTCTTAATTTCTTTGCATTGGGTTAGAACATGTTCTTTTAGCTCAGAGAAGTTTGTTATTACCCATCATCTGAAGCCTGCTTCTGTCAGCTCGTCAAAATCATTTTCTGATCTCTTTTGTTGCCTTGCTGGTGAGTCATTGTGATCTCTCTGGGGAGAAGAGGTGTTCTGGACTTTTATGTTTTCATCCTTTTTGTGCTGGTTTCTTATTGTCTTCATGGCTTTATGTATCTTTGATCTTTGAAGTTGATGATTTTGGGATCTCTGGGTGGACGTCCTTTCTGTTAAAGTTGGAGTTATTTTTCCTGTACGAGGCTTTTTTTTTTTTTTTAATGCAGGTGTCAATGTGCCACTTGAGACAGTTGTCTGCCTGTGGAGGCGCTGCTGGGCTGTCTAGGTCTCAGCCAGGCTGCTATTTATTTTTTGCCTGGTTTCCACTTATGCCGGTGGCATTAGCCCTGCCTTCCCAATGGCAGGTTTCTTTCCCTCTGCGGTACCTGCTGCTCCTGTATGGAGCTCCGTTTGATGTGTTAACTCCAAAACTCTGCCAGGAGAGAGATTCCGGTTGCTTGATCTTGTGGGGCTGTGGCCAGTCTGGGCATATCCCCCTCCCCTCTTTCAACTCTCCCTTCTGTGGGATGGGTAGTTCCTTTTCGCAAGTTTTTGCAGTGTTAGACCAAGTCTCCGCCCTGATCTGCATTGACAAGGCACCAGTATGGCTGGGGCTGCTGGCCTGGGCTGTCACACAGGTCTGCAACTTGGGGCAGCTCTCAGCCAGGTGGTGTTTTCCTGGGCTGTGTGCTACCAAAGCCTCAGATTTCATGACCTTTTTTGAGTTACTCCTACTGTTCAACCAGTCCCTTTGGAACGAACCCAGTACCTTGCTCAGAGATGTGGATATCATTCTGGTTCTGTGCCTCACTCAGTGCTGGCTGCATTCTGGAGAAGTTCTCTTTTGGCCATCTTGGTGTAACTCCTACTTTACTTCTTTAATGAATCTCCACACTGTTTTTCCTAGCAGCATGAAAATGGGGCATGTAGCCCATTTATATTTTAAATTCCCAGCAGCAGTATAGAAATCATTCCTGATTACCACATCCATGCCAACATTTACTGTATTTTGATTTTTGATTATGGCCATTTTTGCAGGAGTAAGGTGTTAGCACATTGTGGTTTTGATTTGCACTTCCCTGACCATTAGTGACGTTGAGTAGCTTTTCAAATGTTTGTCAACCATTTGTATATCTTTTATTGAGAATTAATGTCCTTAGCCCACTTTTTGATGGGAAGGTTTTCTTTTTTTATTGATTTGAGTTCCTTGTAGATTCTAGATAATAGTCCTTTGTCAGATGTATAAGTTGTGAAGATTTTCTCCCACTATTTAGGTTGTCTGTTTACTCTTCTGACTTTTGGCCTTTGCTGTGAACAGGTTCTTTGGTTTAAGTAGGTCCCATGTATTCTCCTACATGTGGCTAGCAAATTATCCCAGCACCATTTGTGGAAAAGGGTGTTTTTTTCCCATTTTTTGTTTGCTTTATTGAAGATCAGTTGGCTGTAAGTATTTGAGTTTATTTCTGGGTTCTCTCTTCTGTTCCATTGGTCTATGTGCCTATTTTTATATCAGTAGCATGCTGTTTTGGTAATTATAGACTTATAGTGTGAAGTAAAGTTGTGTGATGCCTCCAACTTTGTTCTTTTTACTTAGTCATGTTTTGACTAAGCAGGCTCTTTTTTGGTTCCATATGAATTTTAGTATTTTCTCTTTCTAACTCTTGAGGAATGATGGTGGTATTTTGATAGTGATTGGATTGAATTTGTAGATTGCTTTTGGTAGTGTGGTCATTTTCACAAAATTGATTCTACCCATCTATGAGCATGGGATATGTTTCTATTTGTTCATGTCATCTATGATTCCTTTCAGCAGTGTTTTGTAGTTTTTCTTGTAGAGGTCTTCTGACTCCTTTTTAGGTATATTCCTCAGTATTTTATTTTATTATTTTTTTTGGCAGCTATTGTAAAAGGAATTCAGTTCTTTATTTGATTCTCCCCTTGATTGCTGTTGGTGATAGAACGACTGATTTGTGTACATCGATTTTGCATCCAGAAGCTATACTGAATTCTTTTATTAGTTTCAGGATCTTTCTGAAGGAATCCTTAGAGTTTTCAAAGTAAACAATCATATTGTCAGCAAACAGTGACACTTTGACTGTCTCCTTACTGATTTGGATGCCCTTTGTTTCTTTTTCTTGTCTGATTGCTCTGGCTAGGACTTCCAATACTATGTTGAAGAGAAGTGGTGAGAGTGGGCATCCTTGTCTTGTCCCAGTTTTCAGAGGAAAAGTTTTCAATTTTTCCCCATTCAGTATTATGTTGGCTGTGGATTTGTCATAGATGGCTTTTATTACATTAAAGTATGTCCCTTGTATGCCAATTTTGGTGATGGTTTTAATCATAAAAGGATGCTGGATTTTTTTAATGCTTTTTCTGTATCTACCGAGACGATCATGTGATTGTTGTTTTTAACTCTGTTTATGTGGTATATTACATGTATTGACTTGAGTAGGTTAAACTATCCCTCCATCCCTGGTATGAAACCCAGTTGATCATGGTGGTTTTTTTTTTTTTTTTTTGATATGTTGGATTGGGTTAGCTAGTATTTTGTTAAGAATTTTAGCATCTATGTTCATCAAGTTTATTGGTCTGTAGTTTTCTTTTTTGATTGTGTCCTTTCCTGGTTTTGGTATTTGGGTGATGCTGGCAACATAGAATGAATTTGGAAGGGTTCCTTCTTGCTCTATCTTATGGAACACTGTCAAAGGGATTGGTACAAATTCTTCTTTGAATGTCTGGTACAATTCTGCTGTGAGTCCATCCGGTGCTGTACTTTTTTTTTAATTGGTAATTTTTAAACTACCACTTCAATCACGCTCCTTGTTATTGGTCTGTTCAGGGTATCTGATTCTTCTGGATTTAAGCTAGGGGTGTTGTATTTTTCCAGGAATTTATTCATCTCTTCTCGGTTTTCTAGTTCATGTGCATAAAGATGTTCATAGTAGCCTTGAATGATCTTTCATATTTCAGTGGTGTCAATTGTAATATCTCCCGTTTTGTTTCTCAGTGAGGTTGTTTGGATTTTCTCTCTTCTTTTCTTGGTTAATCCTGCTAATGGCCTATCGATTTTATTTATCTTTTCAAAGAAGCAGCTTTTTGTTTCATTAATTTTTGTATTCTTTTTGTTTGTTTCAGTTACATTTAGATCTGCTCTGATCTTGGTTATTTTCTTTCTTTTGCTGGTTTGAGGTTTGGTTATTCTTGTTTCTCTAGGTTATTAAATTGGTGACCTTAAATTGTCTGCAGAGTGACCTTAAATTGTCTGCTTGTGCTCTTTTGGACTTTTTGATGTAAGTGTTTAGGGCTATAAACTTTCCTCTTAGCATGGCTTTAGTGTTATCCCAGAGATTCTGATATGTTGTGTCATCATTGTTACTCAGTTCAAAGAATTTTTAAATTTCCTTCTTGATTTCATTTTTGACCCAATGCTCATTCAGGAGCAGGTTATTTAATTTCCATGTATTTGTGTGGGTTGAAGGTTCCTTTTGGATTAAATTTTCAGTTTTATTCCACTGTGGTCTGAGAGAGTGCTTGATATAATTTCAGTTTTCTTAAATTTATTGAGGCTTGTTTTATGGCCTATCATATGGTCTATCTTGGAGAAACTTCCATGCACTGTTAGGTAGAATGTATATTCTATGGTTGTTAGATGGAATGTTCTGTATATATCTGTTGAGTCCATTTGGTCCAAGGTATAGTTTAAATCCATGTTTTCTTTGTTGACTTTCTGTCTTGATGATCTGTCTAGTGCTATCAGTCAAGTATGAAAACCCCCCATTATTGTTGTGTTGCTGTCTATCACATTTCTTAGGCCTGTTAGAAATTGTTTTATGAATTTTTGAGCTACAGTGTTAGGTACATATATGTTTAGGATTGTGATATTTTACTGTTGGACAAGACCTTTTACCATTATATAATATCTCTCTTTGTCTCTTTTAATCGATGTTGCTATAAAGTTTGTTTTGTCTAAGAATAGCTACCACTGCTTGCTTTTGGTGTTCATTTGCATGAAACACCTTTTCTCCACTTCTTTACTTTGTGTTTATTAGAGTACTTATGTGTTAGGTGAGTCTTCTGAAGGCAGCAGATAGTTGGTTTGTGAGTTCTTACTCATTCTGTGGTTCTCTATGTTTTAAGTGGAGCATTTAGGCCACTATATTCAATGTTAATATTGAAATGTGATACCATTGGGTGGTTGGTGTGGGGCCCCCAGCTTTATTCCCTGTCCCCTCAGTGTTGTAAACATGCTGTTCTGGAGGGAATGAGGTGTTCCTACACCACTGAAAACAAAACTCTGAAGAGTGGTACCAGCCAAAGCCGTTTGTCAGGCAGTGACTTGGAGTCCATGCTTTTTTGTTCATGTCAGCAGCAGTGGTAGTGTGACAGGGTACACACTTACTGGCTAGGTTAGGGTGCTGGTGGGCCCAGAGCTGCTGTCAGCTGTGTGGATACTGGCAGTAGTGATGGTTGCAGTTCTGGGTATGTAGAAGGGGCCCCATTGTCCCTGTGCACATTTCTACCTGCATGTCAGCACAGGGTGAGAGCAAGGCAGCTGATGTCTTTACTCATGTTTATGTGGGCAATTGTAGCATGGTGGTGCATGGCAGCAGGTGGGTAATGCACATGTACTGGCAGCAATGTCATGGTACAGTGCCATGCACCCAAATGCCAGTGGGTATGGGGAGGGGAGGTTCATCCATGCACATATATGTCAGATAAGTGATGGGGGTGGCTATGGCTGAGTGTATGCTTGTAAAACGGCACAGGGAAGTCTACGGTGAAGAGTGTAGAAGGTCTTGTGCTTTTTTATGGGGACCACTCCGCTGGAACTGTCCTCCATCAGGCCTGGTCTGCTAGCATAAGGGCTATGATGAAGGCACTCAGGAGGCACCCCACTTGGGCAATCTAGGCTGCACTGCAAACAGGCATGGCCAGCCTGGGTCCCCAGGATAGACCAGTAGGTGCCCAGGTTAAATTGGCTTCATCTCCTGGTCAAGATCATCCTGCACAGTTTAGGTTAAACAGTTTCCTTAAGGTTAGAGTCTCCTAAGGGATCATAGTAAGCCTTGGGTGATAAGCATTCCTAGACATGCTCCTTTGCAGAAGTTCCTGCACCAAACTCTCTTAGCTTCACACAGTTTGACATTCTACCACTACCACTTCTCTAAGCAGTTTTCCCTGCCAGCTCAAGTGTCTGTGGGAGTCATGGGGTCTCTTGGTGCCATGGTTCCAGAGATCTTTGGTGAGAGTGGTTTGCTCCTTACCTGCCCAACATACCTTTCCCCCAGGAGTCTTCGGGGAATCAGAAATGGGTTCTTGTACGTGGCAGCCCCATACAGGGTTCTCAGCTGCTACCTCAATTAGTCTAGCATATGTGTATTCCCTTTATACATTCTCAGTGCCTTCCTTCCATAGTTCTGCTTGGAGTCTAGCAGTCTTTACATTGTCCCAGTCTCTCATGGGCAGAAGTTCCTCCTAGCTCCATCCAATTATCCATCTTGCCTATCTTGTCAAAATTTGTTCTTCTGGAATTTAATGTTTTGTAATTATAGATATTTCTTTATTATCTCTAATACTGTTTTCAAAGTTTGTATTTCAGTATAAATTGAATAATGTTTATTCACCAAATTCAAATGCAAGATAAATTCCTGTGTTCTCACACTCTGATGGAAGCAGTTGAGTCGTGCTCTAACACAAGCATACCATATACTATGTCAAGAAAAAATCCCCAGTGCTTTTTACTCAGCCTAAAACACATATGATTTGCCTCCCAACTATTCAGCATGGCATTTGTCCAACTACCTTGTTTAATGTAGATTTTGTTAAACAGAAAAAGAAAAAGAAGCAGCAATTTAAGACACCTATTTCTTTATTTTTCAACTAGAGTGCACTGTAGTATATTGAATATATGTGAGCTTTGAAATTTTAGAACCTAATACCATAATCCTCAGTGTATTCATATGTAAGAATGGGAATAATTTCTGAGTTATAGTGTTGTTATGAAGATTAAGTGAGTTAATATATGTAGAAACATCTATAAGAGAAACTAGCTCATAGTATGAGCTGTATAAATGATGGATACAATAATATAATTTCCCATTATTTTTTACAAACTTCTAAATTTAACAGTAAAAATGTAATCTTGTCACCAGGCTTTTATGAAATGTTTGAGATCATAAGGTATATTTCTTTACACCCTGCAAAGGCCTCATTGGGAAAAAGCAAAAAACAAAAACAAAAAACAAACAAACAAAAAAACAATGCATGAGTTTCATGAAATTTCCATTTTTAAGCTAAAGGCAAGCTTTCAGAAGTGGTTTTTTTTTTTGTCTAAATTACAAATATCTTATGGGCTCTGTCTTATATACTGAAACATATGATTTGAAATCACCTGAGTGAACTAACTCTGAAACAGAAAACCAAATATTTCATGTTTTTACTTATAGGTGGGAGCTAAACAATGTGTAAACATGGATATAAAGATGAAAATAATAGACATGGGGACTCCAAATGAGGGACTGTGGAAGGAGTGAAGATGGAACAATTACCTAATGGTTACTATGTTCACTATTTGGGTAATGGGTACATTAGAAGCCATTTAACACCAGTATGCAATATACTGATATAACAATCATTCACTTGTACCCCCTGAATCCAGAATTAAATTAAATTGCATCTTTAAAAAATGCACCAAAGCTATTAACAGAAATCTCACCAAAGAAGATACACGAATGGCAATTAAATGTATGAGAAGATGCTATACATCATACGTATGTCATCAGGAAAATGCAAACTAAAATAACAAAGTAACATTACACATTAATTAGGATAACAAAATCTAAAACACTGGCACCAGCATATTCTAGTGAGTACGGGGAGCAAACAAAAGTTTTATTCATTGCTGATGGGAATGGAAATGGTACAGCCATTTTGAAAGACAATTTTTCAGTTTTCCAAAAAACTATTATATTTTGTACCATATTATTCAGCAGTCACGTTCCTTGACATTCAATGAAAGAAATTGAAAACATGCATCCACATGAAATCTGCACAAATATGTTTATAGCAGCTTTATTTATAATTGTCTAAACTTGGATGCAACCAAGATATCATTCAGTAGGTGAATGGATTAAATAACTGTTATATATTCAGACAATAGAATGTCATTCAGTGCTAAAAATAATGAGCTCTGAATCACGAAAAGGCAGTACGACCCTAAAATACATATCACAAAGGAAAATAAGTAAATTTGAAAAGGCTTTGTACTGTATAATTTCAGCTATATAATATTGTTGAAAAGACAGAACACTGATAAGGCTGTGGACTTCATGACTGAAACACCAAAAGCAATAGCAATAAAAGCCAAAATAGACAAATGGGATATAATTAAACTTAAGAGCTTCTGCACAGCAAAAGAAGCTATCAACAGAGTGAACCAGCAACTGACAGAATGGGAATAAATTTTTGCAATCTACCCATCTGACAAAGGCCTAATATCCAGAATCTACAGAGAACTTAAATTTACAAGAAAAAAACAAACAACCCCATCAAAAAGTGGGCAAAGGATATGAACAGAAAATTTTCAAAAGAAGACATTTATGCAGCCAACGAGCATATGAAAAAAAGCACATCATCACTGGTCATTAGAGAAATGCAAATCAAAACCACATTGAAATACCACCTCACGCCAGTTAGAGTGGCTATCACTAAGAAATCAGGAGACAACAGATGCAGGAGAGGATGTGGAGAAAAAGGAACACTTTTGTACTGTTGGTGGGAGTGTAAATTAATTCAACCATTGTGGAAGACAGACGGTGTGGCAATTCCTCAAGAATCCAGAAATAGAAATGCCATTTGACTCAGCAATCCCATTACTGAGATATACCTAAGGGATTATAAATCATTCTATTATGATGACACATGCACAAGTATGTTCACTGTGGCACTGTTCACAAGAGCAAAGATTTGGAACCAACCCAAATGTCCATTAATTATGCAGAAAATGTGGTACATATACACTTCGGAATACTACACAGTCATGAAAAAGGGATGAGTTCATGACTCTTGCAGGAGCATGGATGAAACTGGAAAACATCATTCTCAGCAAACTGACACAAGAACAGAAAACCAAACATCACGTGTTCTCACTCATAAATGGTTGTTGAACAATGAGAACACAGGGACACAGGGAGGGGACCATCACACACCACAATCTGGGGTTTGGGGGGCTCAGGGAGGAATAGCAGGGGGTGAGGGAATTGGGGAGGGATAGTATTAGGAGAAATACCTAATGTAGTTGATGGGGCAATAGATGAGGCAACCCACGACCATGGTAAATGTGTACCTATGTAACTAGCCCACATGATCTGCACATGTATCCCAGAACTTAAAGTATAATTCAAAAAAAAAAAGAAACTATTCTATATTATGCTATACTGGTGGACATATATCCATTTCTCCAATGGTGGCTGTGCATTTTTCCAACTTTATAAAACGTAGAATAGCAAAATGGAACTCTAATGTAAACTGTGGACATTAGCTGATACCAATTTGTCAATGTAGGTGATCAATTATAACAACTCTATCCATTCTGGAGGGGAGTGTTGATAATAAGGGAGGCTTTACATGTGTGAGAAGAAGGGATATAAGAGAAGTACGTGTACATTTTGCTCAATTTTGCTGTAAATCTAAAACTGCTTTAATATATTAACAGTATTAATGAGTAAATTAGAATTGTACTTTAACACTAAGAAGTTCCAAAATCTCCATTCCACACATTTTGTCAATCAACATAGCATTCATTCAAAGTAGGTGTGGTTGTAAATGTACATTCATTTTACAGAAAAGAAACTCACACTACAGAATAACTATATGATCTGTTTAATATTACACAGCTAAAATCCACTTGACATCTTTGTACCTGGAAAGTGGTATATAAATGGGTCAGTTATCACTTTTCTTCTGTGATCTTAACAAGGGCTTGCTAAGTCCAAAAGAACAAATAAGGTGTTCTGAATTCTGCCAATGGAAATATTATAATACTAGAGGAAGTAAAATATTTTAATAATAAGTATTCTTAAGCATAGACAAGATAAAGACCAACGGTTATAAGATGTGGATATTGTTCAGATTTCAAAGGGGCTTTCTTAAACACTGCTCTCTAAATTAGTATCAATAAGTTAACTAATATAAATATGCAAATTGAATACACATTTTTCTGAGCAAAACACGAAACAATCTCAAAGATAGACCATATGTTATGTCAAAAAACAAGGCAATAAATTAAACAATTGAAATTATATAAAGTATCTCTTCTAGACATGGGGAAAACCTAGAAATAAATAACAGAAGAAATGCTGAAATTCTATAAATAAAAAAAAACCAACAAGTGGGTCAATACAGAAATAACAAAAGGAGTTTCAATTTTTTGAGACAAATGAAAATAAAAACGTAACATACCAAAACTGATAGAATACAGAAAAAATCAGTTTTAAGAAGAAAATTTATAGCAATAAACATCTACATCAAACAAATAGAAAGATTTCAAATAAACAACCTAAAATATACCTCCAGGAACTAGAAATGCAAAGACAATCAAAACCCCCAATTCCCCCAATTAGTAGAAGAAATAAAAGCCAGAGCAGAAATAAACACAATAGAGATAAAAATGCAAAACATCAACAAAATGTAAAGTTTTTTTTTTAAATGAACAAAATTGAAAAACTTTAGACTAAAAAAAGAGATTAGACCAATCAAATCAGGGATTAAAAAGACATAAAAATTGATGCCACAGAAATACAATAGATCATTACAGCGTATTATGGACAACTATATATCAACGAATTGGAAAATTTTGAAGGAACTAATAAATTCTTGGACACATACAACCTACGAAGATTGAAACATGAAGAAATAGAAAATATGAATACATCCATAATGAGTAATGAGATTGAAGCAGTCACAAAAATCTTCCATCAAAGAAAAGCCCAAGACCCAATTGGCTTTATTGCTTAATTCTATAAAACAATTAAATAAATAATGCCAATTCTACTCAAACTATTTCAAGAAAATGAAGAGGAGGCAATTATTCCAAATTTATTCTATAAAGCCAGCATTACCCAGATCTGAAAATTAATCAAGAACACACACACACATAAAAAAAAATTAAAAATTAAAAAAAACACACACAGGCCAATATACCTGATTAATGTACATACAAAATTCCCAACAAAATACTAGCAAATCAAATTCAACAACACATTAAAAAGGTAACCCCTCCAAATTAAGTGAGATTCGTTCTAAAAACACAAAATGTTTCAACATATGCAACTCAATAAAAAACATGATTTTGTTACATTAAAAATCAAGAACAAAAATCATAAAATTATTTCAATAGATCCTGAGAAAACATTCAGCAAAATTAAAAAGTTCTTAATGATAAAAATGTTCAATAAACTTGGTATACAAGTAATATACTTTAAAATGATAAAGACCATATGTAAATCCGCAGCTTAATTCATACTGAATGGAAAAAATAAAACAAAACAAAACCAAAAACGGAAAGCCTCTAACATCTAGACAAAGACAAAGATTTTCACTTTTAACACTTTATGCAACATAGTACTGGCAGTCTTAGCCAAAGCAGTTACACAAGAGAAAGAAATAAAGGGCATGTAAATTATAAAGAAAGAAGTCAAATTATTCTTGTTCACAGATGACCTGTTATTTAGGGAAACCTAAAGAATTTACCAAATAAAACCTGTTAGCACTGATAAATAAATTCAGCAAAGGTGTGTGATTTAAAATCAATACACAAAATTAGTAGCATTTCTATACAACAGTGAGCAATCTGAAAAAGAAATAGAGAAGCAATTCCATTTAAAATAGCCCCCCAAATTAAAATACCTACTAATAAATTTAACCAAAGAAATGAAAGATCTCTGCAATAAAAACTGTAAAATTGGCTCATTGTGATGGCTTATGCCTGTAACCCTAGCACTCTGGGAGGCTGAGGCAGGCAGATCGTTTGAGCCCAGGAGTTCAGTATCAACCTGGGCAACATGGCAAAGCCATGTCTCTAAAAATCTTAACTGGTTATAGTGGCACGTGTCTGTAGTCCTAGCTAATTGAGAGGCAGAGGTGAGAGGAGCACATGAGCCAAGGGAGGTCTAGGTTGCAGTGAGAAGCAGTGAGCCATAATTGCACTGCTGAACTTCAGCCTAGACAACAGAGTGAAACCCTGTTTCATTAAAAAAATAAAAAACTGTGAAACACTGATAAAAAATTGAAGCAGAAAGAGGAAAAGTATCTCAGATTCATGTATTAGAAAAATTAATATTGTTGAGGAGAGAGATCCAAGATGGCCGATTAGCAACAGCTCAGGAATGTAGCTCCCAGTGAAAGCGCAGAGAATGAGTGGATGCCACACTTTCCAACGAATTTTTGTTGCCCTCAGACCGGGAGATTCCCGGCAGAGGAGCCACACGGGTCGCCAGCACGACTCTTTTGGCCAGCGCGGCTGTTTTGCTGGTGCCCCAGCGCAGCGCTTCCTGGTGCGGAGTACACAGGACGGACGGGATCGGCTGGTCCCATTCCCACAAGGAAAACAGCAATTGGAAGCGCTGAGGACTGAGAGTTTCACAGCAAGCACAGCAAACCCGGGAAGGTCCGGCTCTGTGGGGAAGGGGCGTCCGCCAAAGGAAAACTAAGAAACAGAAAAACTTCATCACCGGGCGGAGACAGATCCAAGACAGTCGCGTAGCAGCAGCTCAGGATTGTAGCTCCCAGTGAAAGCGCAAAGAGCAAGTGGATGCCGCAATTGCAGACGAATTTTTGATGCCCACAGACTGGGAGATTCCCGGCGAAGGAGCCACATGGGTCACCAGCGCGACTCTTTTGGCCGGCACAGCGCTTCTCGGTGCGGATTCTATGGGACTGGATGCCCTTTTAGTCGGGCTCGGCCGGTCCCATCCCCACAAGGAGAACAGCAATTGGAAGCGCTGAGGACGGAGAAAGCACAGCTGAACCCGGGAAGGCCCAGCTCTGTAGGGAAGGGGCGCCCCCCCAAGGGAAAACTAAGAAACAGAAAAAACTTCATCAACAACAAGCCGGACGTCCACTCAGAGAGACCCAATCTGAAAGTTGACAATTACAAAGACGACAGGTGGATAAATCCACAAAAATGGGAAGAAACCAG